>VZUI01023939.1:0-2500 GCA_013401135.1 Cettia cetti | reverse complement strand
CCCGTAAGGGAGTGTGGCTTAAGCATCAGAGAAGCTCCGAAGGGCTCGGCTGCTGGAGACCTCCTGGCTGGTGGCAGAACACTTGAATGAGAAGCAGGAGACTTGAATGTGGGTTCTTTCTAGCCACCTCAGTTAGTTCTCCATTCCTGAGCATGCTGCTCTTTGTTATGGAAGAATCTGATGGCCTCCAGTAACTCACACTGCTAAACACAATCCCACCCCACAGTACAGTGCATCATGGCTATGGAATACCCTACCTGATCTAGGTAAAAATTTGCGTTGTAATATAGTCTAGTAAAACTCCTGGGGAACTTCTGAAAGGCTCGTGTGGACCCTAAGCTCTGAATGTGATCCTTTAAAAAACGTGATTAGCCAAAAGCCACTTTGTTATTTTTAAGTGGTTTTTACAGCTTCAGCCTTTCATCTCTCATTGTTGTTCCAAAATTTGTACCTACATCTTTTAGTACAGAACAGTGAGAATATGGATTCATCCTGTTTTTCATTTTTTGAATGAGTAAGTAAACACCAGTGAGGCTGTTGGTGTTGCAGGGTGTGATTTAGTGTAGGTTAACGTAGTGCAGAGGGTATTTTGCAATAAAATTTTAAATTAGAGAGGATATATTTACTGCCTGTCGCGAGTCTGGCTTATGAACTATAGGCTTGATATTTGGCAGAATGTGTAAGAACTGATAATTAGGTGTGTGTGTGCAGGTAGTGACATTTGTTTAAAACAAAGTACTGTAAAACTGAATTCATTTATGCCTCTTACTTTGTTCGGTTGCTCATAGACAAGTAATAAAATACACCAATAATATCTCTGTTTGCAATAAGCTTTAATTATACAGGCACCTGATAAAATGCAGATGAGCTATCTGCTCTCTGTGTATGAAGAGTCTAATAAATAGAACTGGCAGCTCATCTGTGTGCATGTATGTGTATGAGTGAGAAAGAGGGGAAGAGAGGAACTCATCTGTAATAACAATGATAGCTTTGAAGGTGGGACTTGGTAATTTTCACAGCTTTATTGGCTGAAATTATCAGATGAAAAGGGTTGGCACCAGTGTGAGTGTGTGTTTGTGTGTGTGCTTTTCCCCACCCACCCAAGTATATAGGTACAGGGAATAATGGACAGGTATAAAATTCTGTGCTTTAATGATCTATCTTAGATTTTTTTTTTTAATTTTAACAATTGGAATATCTATATTCTGCTCCCTTTACTGATGTCAGTAAAAGTGCAAGATTTACATACTTGAGAATGGATTTAAAAATTCTGTGGGGAAATGGACTATATAAATGGATTATATATATATATATATATTTTAATAATAATAATTTATGGTTTTATACTTATGGCTCCTGATCTCCTGATCATGTATAGTTTCTTTCCCTGGCAGGGTTAAAAGGGTTTAGGGTGCTCCTAAATTAATTTTCTGTTCCATGCCATCGTCAGTAAGGATCCATTTGGTCCAGTGTGGCCTCCTGTTATTGCTGAATGTTGTAATATGGTTGTGCCCAGATCCTGTGTGAAAACATTGATTAGTGATCATTAATCCTCTACATACTTAGTGTTTGATTACCTTTTCTGGAGAATGCTGGGACTGGATGCAATCAGGTCTGTGGTAGCATTTGCTGTTTAGTATCAGACAGCAGCTGCCCTGAAAGGAAAACATCTGGTGGAAGTTAAGGAATTTCTCCTTGGCTCCAGGAGCCCAAAGTCTGGAAGTCTGGATTTTTTGTTAAAGCAGAACAGGATACATGACACTTTTGCTGTTTCTTACCTACCTTTGGCTGATCAGAAATCACGTGAAAAGAAGAATTCTAATTGTTGCTTCAGTAGGTATTAACTTGAATGTTTAGTCAGGTCTCACAAGTAGCAGAGTGCTTGAGGTATGGTCCTGAGACCATCCTCCAGATTAACTTCCACATCCCTCCTGAGTCACCTGAAATACTCCTCTAGGCACACCTTGGGAATTCCAGTTATTTGCTTGTTGTGTAGTCCATGCAGCGTGCTGCTGAGTTAGGGCAAGCAGCCTGGAGCCAGGCTGGAAATGTAGTGGATAAGCCTTTCCCTCAAACAGTGCTCTAAGCTCAGTCACATCTCTCTGTGTCAGCTGGTCCTCCAGTATCTGACTAGTCTGTAGTCTCTATTTCCAGAACAGTATTCTCTAAATATCAGGCTGTAGGATACAATTGTCTTGGGTTATGGAACCAAAAACTGTGTATTCTATTTCATCTGTTGAAAGCAGTTGGGGAAATGTAGTTTTTTATTTATCTCTTGTAACTGCAGGGGGAGGGGGGCGGATGCTTTCTGAGAATGGCCCAGCTGTTAAACCAGGTGGGGCAGTGTTTCTTATCTCTTTCATCACTCATTCCGCCCTGCACCCCCCCCCTCCCCCGGGATATCTGGTGATAATGATCCATTAAGGCTCACCAATCACATGACACATTACATCATCCCATTGTGAGATGCTCCACCCAGTGTTGGGGGGGGGGGGGGGGC
>VZUI01023929.1:0-24749 GCA_013401135.1 Cettia cetti | reverse complement strand
CTTCACAGCAACTTGCCTGAGTATCATCTGGGGCTGTTTTCTTTCCTTCTCTGTGTTGGGGAGTGTTCTTTTCCTTTGTTATTTGTTAATAAACAGTTTTTTCCACTTTTCCTCTGAGGAGTTCCTTCCCGAACCCGGGGTTGGGGGGAAGGGGTAGTGGAGGTTTGTCTCCTCGTGGAGATTTTCCTCCTAATTTGTCCTAAACCAGGACACCTTCTCATGGACAACATATAGAGACAAAATTTGGAACTCTAGGTTTGTTTACCACCTATAAAATAGTCTTTCATCAGTTTTCTCAGAGACAGAAGCCTCTTTTTGTCTTCCAAGGAAACTGCCCCACAAGAAAGACAGTTCTCTTGTGGCTTTTAATTCTAGCAGCCACCTGGGAATCTGCATTTGTGAAGTTCCTCCCATATCATACATCCTTCCCACAGCTGCATTATAAACTCATGGGGTACCATTTTAAAGATGAGCGGTTCAAAAGCGAAGGTTTTCTTCATCTCTGGGAACAGAGAGCTTTTCTCTTTCTGGGGGCAGATCTTATCTCATCTCTTTCTCTTTTCAAGCTTCACATAAGATCACAACTACTTCAATATTTACTTTAGTTCACCACAAATGCCTTTGCTCAGATCTACAATTTGAATACTCTCATCTCCTCACCCATGCCTTCCACTATTTAAAGGGGTATTCTAGTATATCTGTTGCGGTGCGTATCTTTCTTCAGTCAGCCCGGTGTCCAGCTGGACCACCTGGTCAGCTCTGATACAACTCAACAGAACCTGTTTGTGAGTTCTTGGCTCTGCAGCACCTCGACTTACACTGTCACGGCCGTGGTTTGAAAGAGGGGACTCTCAGAGACATCCGGGGAACAGAGGTTTATTGGGGGGTCACAGGGGAACCCCTTTGCCTCCGGTCCGGTGCCTCCAGAGAGACCCCGAACCTGGGCTGCAGGGGGGTTTTGTCCAGGACAAGTTCAAGGGGTGGATACAAGTTGTAAACCAATAAAACAAAGCAAAGCAACAAATGCCAACTGAATTACCTAAACACTGACAAATCCGAGATAAATTGGGGAGTGGTCTCTAGGGGATCTGCCAACTGCTGGCCAAATCTTCTCCGAAGGTTCTGGACCTTGGAGATAAGAATTCCGTGATGGACAGAGGGAGAAAGAATACATTAAAAAGATGGGCCAGGGGAAAAGGACCAATGGGAAGCAGTCTCTGGGCAGAGACCAAAGTTGTCATAGAAACCCTTATCAACTTATGATAGGAACAAATTCCAAAGCAGGAGGCCCATACAGGGTAACTAAAACTACACTAAAATTACAATAGAAACTATCCTATACTCATAGCTAAAACCTATAAAACAATTCCTGCATCCCCACATATATCACAATCCATTACCATGACTTGCAAAAGAATTCCAGCCTAAAACCAAGACATCTTCTTGGTTTTTTCCATCTAAAATTCATCTCCTCCTTCGCTGATATTGATATCTTCATATTGTCTCTCTACATGATTTCACTCTGTCCTTTTCTCTCACTTAAGAGAGGATTTGTGCTTTGCAAGTTTCATATGTGCAAAGAAAGAGTTAATATTTCTCGCAGATCTGCAGAGGGCCATGATGGTATTTCCTGGGCACTGACTGAAGGTGGTAAATCCAGGCCACTCTGGGGCTGCACCAGGATCCCGCACCCAACTCCAGATGTGGGGTCACTCTGCATGGCTGGGCTCCCCACCATGACTTGGCAGCAGCAGCCAGAGCTGCTTACAGTGACGGATTCTTCAGAAAGCTGTGCTGGAGTGGGGAAGGGCCTGGCCCCTCAGCAGGGGCCACCAGGCCCAGCTAGGCTTCCCGGGGCCGTGGTGGGGGTGGTTTTAGCTGCAGGATGATAGCAGCCGCTCAGCTCAGGACCAATCCAGCTGGGACAGGGCATTCTCTCCTACCCTCCTCCTGCCCTGCCAGGGCTACAGCAGCAGCAGGGTCCAGCCAGGGCACCAGGCCCAGGGGCCACACAGTGGAGGGGCTGACCCCCCCAACAGTTACCTCTTCCCAGGCGGAAGAAAAGAGTATTTCCCAGGGTGTTTCCTGATTTTTAACTTGTATTTTCACAGAAGCATATTCCCATATTTAATTGATTAATCAGGTTGTCAATATTTAAAGCTCATAATTAGTTGGTTTTACCACAGCTTTCTTAAAAAAATCACTTCCTTGCAAAACCAGCACACAAATTTAAGTCTATGTTACTAGGTGTATTACTGAAACTCTTAAAAAAAGTCCTGACTAACTTCTTTAAACTTTTCCACATTGCATATATACAGGTGCGTAGAGATTTTTCGTGTCACATGCATCCCAGTTTTGTCATTAAACTGGATAAAACATAGAAAGAGTTTAGAGCAGAAACTCAAACCTTCACTACTCTAACCTCTCTGTAACTGTGTCCTACTTTCTAGCCAGCATGCAACATTTCCTTCATCCTTTCTCCAAATCTGACTTCAGTTTCTTTATTGAACTTGATTTATTTTCTTCATAGTGGCAAAGCTTTCTTCAAAGAGATGCATAGTACTTCTTTATGTGAATCAGACTAACATAGGTGATGGCATCTTATAGAAGGAGAAAAGAACTGGTGCAATCTCTTTGATCTACTTTCCTGAGGTTGAACTTTAAAATAATGCTTTATGAAAAAAAAAGTGTTATTCTGGTTGCATTTTTAAAATATAAGTTTTTTCAAAGAGTTATCATCCTACTTAGATAAGTTTTGTGGAAAAAGGGCAGGGCACACTCCAGCTGGGTGGGATGAATTATCTTTAAAAACATTCCAATTACTCATAAGAGAGATACAGATAACCTTATCGGATCAGACTTCAAAAACCCTAAATTGCAGCATTAAATGCTATGTTTAGGGTTAGGCATTTACAACGAGCCGTGTAGAGTTCAAGGTATCCCAGAATCCAGCTCATAATCGGGATAATCTAATATGCATCTCAAATAAAATGTTTACATATTGATACTGAAATAAAAAAAAAGAAAATAGAAAAGGTAATTCATATAATATAATGAATCTGGTTTTTTTCTTTTGTTTTTTAAGAAGCCAATTTGACAGTTAAGGTATAATCAAGACTAAATCTTCCTCTAAAAATCTTCAGGTGCTGACAAGTATTTCCATAATACATTTGACTATATATTTTTTGTAGAAAAAGGTGAAATAATAAAATGCACCTGCATTACTGAAATAAATGTCAGGAAAGCTCAATGTAAGTTAGTCATGGTCCTGAGTGCCAAGGACATATTGATAAATGAACTTGTCAATAACATAAAACTGAAACGAAAATTCAGTCTTATTGATGTCTAACACTAGTAAGAAAAAAAAATCTCAACACTCAATATTTCTGTAGCCTGCTCATTTGAAAAACTGCAGACATCATAATTACATTGCCTGACTCTAGAAAAAACACTTAATTATGATTATGCTTATCTAGCACCTTTCTTTCAAGCATCTAAAACACTTTGTAAACAATAACTAATTAATTATGCTTATAATGTCCTTTCTGGTGTAGAAAACAAAACCAGTTCCCTTTCTTTCTAAGTCTCTTTTATTTAATAGTGTAGGGTGACAGGTGGGAAGTAGAAAATTTCTCCTGATTAATATTACATCAGCAGGTTCATCTTTCATGCTTTGTCATTTTAGGAGGCTATGCAGTCACTGTTTTTGTGCCTTTAGCACATCACACACAAAAACACGTCTGAGACTTTGTGAAGAGCTGTTTTGCCTCCTAGACATGTAGCAACTTTTCGTATTAAACTCATGTGTTTTGTCTGTTACCTCCTTTTACAACATTGGAATGTCATAGAAAATCTTCATTAGATCAGCTGTGATGGCATCCCCAAAAAATCTAAGAAAACGAAACATAGCTTTACTGCAATATAAATCTTCTGAGTATTTTGGATTATTTTTGAAGCTCATTATGTTAAAAAGGCTCTTGCAGCAAAAAGCACAAAAGATCCACAGAAGATCCAGACAACATAACAAACGTGTACCATGCCTCCACTTCAGTTTTCTCACCATTCTACAGCTGGGCAGGATTGAACACATCCAGAACAGGCAACATTCAGTTCAGTCACATCAAGAATATAAAAAAGTTAATGACATGTGCAGTTAAAAGACATTTTTCTCTCTCTGGTTGTAAATATAGTGAAGGCAACATGGGAAGAAAGATTTGAGGAGATATAAAGGCTGGGGAAACAAAATAATGAAGTGAACACAAACTTATGACCAATATATCTCTATATACATATGTTTATAGAACATTAATATTTGTCTATTAATGTATATAAACACATGTATATGCAGATATTAATATATTTATTCTTTAATTTATCCAAATTTGCAATTGAAAATATTAAAGAGCAAGGGACAGAAAGATTTAAGTGTCAGAAGCTCATTGTGTTTCCTTAACTGTATCATTTAACTTTCAGGGTGTATTTTGCCTACTCACTGGAGTAGGTGGTTCACATTTTGTTCTGTGACAAAATAAGGAAAATAAACAAATAAACTTTGTCTTTTTAAAATTTCACATTGATTCTTCTGAGATACATTGTCTTTCCCTTTTGTGGCTTGGAACACACCTTTGTAAGTGCTGTAGGTATATTTTGTGAATATTTAATACAATTGCTCTTTTCTTGTAGGGAAGATGAATCATCTAGGTTTTGCCTTAGGAGCTGGGAGCTACTTTGAATATGCAACTATTTTCTTCAAGTCAGTCCTGTAGGCAAGAGGGAGCACATCTGCACCTTAGTAACTAGAAAAAATTCAATAAATGAAGCTTCATAAAGCTATACATTTTTTTTTCAGGATCTGCATGAGATTTTTCTACAAAAGAATATTAACAATTGCTGGAAGTTTTTCTAAAATAAAAAAAATCCAATATGAAAGAATGCATGCTTGAAATATATCAATATATCTGGGGGGATTTTTCCATTATAATTATCTGTAATATTTTGGGGGTTTTTTGTGGGAAATAATCAAAAGGAAAATATTTCTATTTACTCTTGATATTCTAGTCAACAAAACTAGAAGCCATAAGACTTGCTCACATTTAAAGACTAAGCTAAAGGACAGTTTGAAAGAAATGCAATCACTACAGACAAGAATTATCCAAAGGAAAAAGAGTTATATTGGCATGTTGGTGGCCAGTGAAAAGCCTACCCAGCTTCCAGTGAACCCTTGGGTGACTGGTAGGCAGTATTTTTGGTACAGTATTTCACATAACAATCATTATCAGAGGGAAGAAACAAAGTAAGAATTGAATAAAATCTTAAAATTGAAGCCTAACTCTGATAGATGTCACCCAGCTTGATAATTCAATCAGACAAGAAAAATAAAGGCAGTAGAATGGGATAATTTTAGAACTATTCTGATCCAACACATACCTTAAAAATGCTATGAGTGCTTTCAGCAGCAAAATTCAGGTTGGATGCAAAATTACTGCCATTCTGCCAGACAATGTTAGTACAGCACCATCATTACAGGAGTGCCCAGAGACTGTTGACTAAACTGGGAGTCATTATGCTGGGTGTTAAATATAGAACAAAATGGTATTTGATTGCCTAAACTGGTATCTAAACTGCCAGGACAGGTAGGGTAGGAAACAAAGGCACAGAGAGAGAGGCCAAAGACTGTCTGATTCCTCAAAGGTGGGGGTGAAAGCAGAAGAGCTGGATTCTGACCCAGCCAGACACAAAAGAGTATTTTCCCAGGAGCAGAGTTACCACTGGGAGTGGAATATTATATGTGACTGTGCAAATACCTCTCAGAAACTTGCTCTGTCTTCTAGACTTTAAGTGGTTTACGCTGAGCTGCAGTGAAACAAGGACAAAGCAAGCTTCATTTTTTATTGTACACATTTCTGTCTTCCCCTGAGCTTCTAAAGAAACAATCATAGCATCCAAAGTCACTGTAACTTATGTTCCAGCTAAGTGCAGAGATGACTTTTACATAATGTAAATGGCCTAAGTATGTCTGAATAATATACCTTAGAAGCTGACTAAAATGGAAAGATTTTTATTGAATAAGCGGAAGTTAATTTTGCTATCATAAAATCAGCAAATCATAGCATCTTTTAGGTTTGAAGAGACCTTTAAGATCATCAAGTCTAACCAGTAACCCAACACTGCCATATCCACCACTGAACCATGTCTCTAAGCGCCACATCTACATGTCTTTTAAATACCTCCAGGGATGGTGACTCAACCACTTCCCTGGCCAGCCTGTTGCAACACTTGGCAACCCTTCCTGAAAACTTTCCCTATCTAAACCATCTAAACCTTCCCTGGTGCAACCTGAGGCCATTTCCTCTGGTCCTGTCACTTGTTACTTGGGAGAAGAGACCAATCCCCACCTCACTGCAACCTCTTTTCACACAGTTGTAGACAGTGGTAAGATCTCCCCTGAGTCTCCTTCTCTCCAAACTAGACAATCTCACTCCTTCAGCTGTTCCTCATTAGACTTGTACTCCAGAGACTTTGCTGATTTTGTTGTCCTTCTCTCAATGTCTTTCTTTCTTGTGATGAAAGGCCCAAAACTGAACACAGGATTTGAGGTGTGGCCTTGCCACTGCTGACTACAGGATGATCGTTGCCCTGGTCCTCCTGGCCACATTATTGCAGATATAAGCCAAGATGTCAGCGGCCTTTTTGGCCACCTGGACACATGCTGGCTCATGTCAACCTGCACACCCAGGCCTTTTTTCACTAGGGACCTAATCTTCCTTCCCCAAGTCTGCAGCATTGCCTGGGGTTGTTGCAACAAGACAAAAGTGCAGGACCCAGCCCTCAGTGTTGTTGAACAGAATGCAACTGGCCTCAGTCCACTGATCCAACATGTAGAGCTTTCCTACCCTCAAGCATATCAACATTCCTGCCCGTCTGTCTGCAAGCTTACTGAGGAGGTATTTGATCTCTTCGTCTGGGTCATTGAGAAAGATAGTAAACAGGACTGGTACCAAAGAGAGTTAATTCTGGTTAATGGCTTCTAATTCTAACTATTTAACTGTTCCTTTTCCCTTTTAATATTCAGCATAGACTAAATTACAAATCAATTGGCTACCAGTGGTTTAAAACAGCTCTGACATCTTCCTTAATACAGGAGATAGCAAAACAATGAATAAATACAATGTTTTAATCTAAGGAAATAGACATACAGAAAGAAATAAATGTTGGTTGTTTGTTCTGTGTTTTTTAATCTAATGAAAAATTGTTTAAGTTCTCAAGTGGAGAATTCATCATACATGCTCAAGCTGTCAACTATTAAACTTCCAAACATTATAAGATTGAACTCTATATCAAAGTATCCAAAAAAGTTATTCTACGTACTTTAGAATGAGAAAGAAATTGTGTGCTCTGTTTTATTTTGAGACAAGTTAAGAAAAAAAATCTTGTTTACATAAGCTGAAAGTGCATTAAATTAAAATTTGGAAAGTTTATGCAAAAAAAAATGTTCAGGAATTTCCCACGTTTCAAGAAAAACAATTAGTAGTGAAAAGCTATGCTTACTGGATTTTAGTATTTATTATCTTTATATGTAAGCAAAAATGTAATGTTTCTTCTTAAAAAAAAAGCTTTTTCTACACTCTAGATGAGTGTGTGTATATCCATTATATACATATAATGACTATAGGTGTTATAAACAATGTTAAGGATATTAAAGATGATATGGAAATATATACTTATTTTCATGCATTATAGCTCCATATCAACATGCATCCAAATTATGAAATAGCTTTATGAAGAGTTACACTGATATTCTGTGTACCCAATATACCAATTTATTTACCTATTTCGATTTTTGCACAACTGGAAAGACATTAAATTCTTTCAACAGTATTACTTATAAAGAATTTCCAAATTTTATTCCAGAATATGCTCCTTATTCTGTGCTGGCACTATGAATTTATTATTGTGCCTTATTCTCTTTGCAATCCCTAATTACTGGTTGAAACTCAAGTGAGTGAGTTATATAATTTGATTTTATTTTTGCTACAGAACATAATTTTTCTCACATTATTACATTGGCTATATGCTGTTACTAGCACATTGGAGTTGACCAATGCAGCAACATTTCAAAACGTTATGTCTCAACTTACTTTAAATTTATATTTCTCCCAAAACTATTCTTCTTGTAAGTAAACTTAGGAAAATGTCAGAATTACTCGTGTGTGTACAAAGTGTCATAGCTGAACTCTTCTCAGGAGAAGAAATTGATGCAGTTATTGAAAATTACCTCTGAAGCCTACTATATAGAATCCTTTTAAATGAAATCTTTAGAATTTTCTTTTATGCTAACAGACAGTGGAATAACATTACTAGGAGTAATATCAAAAATAGTATGTTCAAAGGCCCTTTAAACTTAATTATAAATTATTTTAATTTAAACTGTGATAGTACTCAGTGAATGATTTATTACAGCACTATTAAATGTGCTTCTACATAGTATAGCAATTTTCCACTTCATTGCTGCCATTTGAAAATGATGTCAGAAGTTGCTTCACTTATTTCTTCTTCTTAATGATTTATTGTCATGCTTGCAAAGCATTTCAGCTGGCTACTATAGTTTCCTCTTCCCTTAGTGCAGTTAAAAAACACCTTGGTTCTTTCTCAGATTATGTTAAAAAACTATTTACCTTTTTAGGTTCTAATTGCTATGGTTTGTCTAGACAGCAATGGAAAATTCAATATCAATGACTATGATGAAATTTTAATATGCAACTTTAATTATCCCTTAATCCTTAGATATTTTAGTTGACTATGTCACAATTTCCAATACTTGGTAATGTCAAAACCTAAACAGCATAAGAGAAAATATAACAGGAAAGAATTTGTAAAGGATTGTTCACACTCTTACCTTTGAGTTACAGTGGAACTTCAGGTCCTAAATACTAGATCAATTGTTAAGAAAATCAGATTTTTGCAGATTTCAATGCAGCATTAGCTCATTTATAGCAAACCTGATCTTTACTTTTTTTATAATTTAACTTTTTTTACAGATATATATATATACACACACATATACATGTAATTGTTGCTATAGGACATGCAGTGAATGACATGCACAGAGTCAAGTTGTCAGGGCAAATGGAGGGCTTTTATTTCTTGACCTTGATTTATATAGATTTTGGACAATGACCAGGGATTGGAGGATGAAGGTTGCCACCTCTCCAACCACACTGGTCAAACTGGAAGTCCATCAAATTTATCCTCCCAAGGGAGGAATGTCAACAAGAAAAAGACAGTTACAAAAACAATACATTGTTTATATCAAAATACCTGAGAAACTCCATTACAAAAATGTAAATATCAGAAGGCTAAAAAGAACAGGGCGACATGTAATGCTACTGCAACACCAAAAACTTACCCAAGGATTGTTATTAACAATAACCTCCCCTGAAGCAAAGGGATTCAAAGCTGCAAAGTCAGTCTAATATAGCGCTCAACTATCCTTGCTTTTAAAAGATTATTCTTAGTTTCTAACAATAAAGTCATTTGCCATACATTAGTTCTTACAGCAAGTCCAAATCAAAGAGAATGCAAACAAATAATCTTTCTTATAAAATGTGAATTTAGCATGTAGGAAAGCATTGATTTATTTGATTTTCTTTTTTATTTTGCTCAAGAAACCTGAAGAGTAGCATTGTAAAATGATCTAATGGTGCAATCCCTTCTGTCAAAATTAAAAATAGCCCAAGAAATTTTTTGAGCACCTAAATCACAAGAAAATATAATATTCTTCCTGATTTTCTTTTAAGAAAAATTATACCATTTATGCACCTCAATAAAAATAAGCATAGCACACACTCAGTACGATGCTTATGCCATACAATATTATATGGTTTTTGCAGGTATAAGCATATCAGAAAATAGAATTATGATGCTGTCTGAAAAATCTTCATATTTTGAAGACTAACCTGAGATAATTTTTCACATCATAGAATGTACCAAATAAATTGTTAAATATTTTGAAATAAAAAAGCTTTTTCTGAAGGAGAGTACAAGAAAAAAGGTGGTAGAACCTGGTCAAGAGGAGGGATGAGAGGGGATATGGAACTGTTTCTGCTCTGAGCTCCTCCATTAGTGAGCTGCTGTACAATTAATGTTAGCGTTGAAAGTTACAAGCTACCACTCCCTTCAAGATCACTAACTTCTTACCTTAATTAAGAAGCAAGGTTAACCTCTCCTGAATGACGGCATAATTTTTCTTGTAGATTAAAGACTAACTACTGTTTTTGAATTACACCTGGATCTCTTCCAGAAAAAAACCAACATATCAGAACTGGGACTGATGCCATAAATGCCTGCTTGACGCAGAATAATTTACTTGCAAGTGAAAGAACAAGAAATAATCCATGTGATTATTGATAGCTGATTAATCTTCATACTGGAAGTACTCAGGCATTTTAGTTCCTTGGCAATATCTAATTTCAGGGTATTTAGTAAGAAAAGCTCTATTACTATGTTTCAAAACTTCTCCTGTCTTAAGACATGAGACTTTCAAACTGAGAAGCCTGGAAGAGATTCCTCAAGACAGATGCAGTGATACACTCAAAAGATTAACCTGGAAGTATGCAGTTTATGAAATTATCATCAAAATCCTTTTGTACTAGAAATTAAATGCATTTCATTATGTCATTTCTAAGTTAGTATTAATTAAAGAATTGCCAAGAAATAATTTTTCCGAAAGTATCTATAATGACATTTCTCCCTTATATGCCTTAACTATATTTAAAGTAAATATAAGAAAGATACAATTAAAAATATTATACCTAGCCTATTGTCTAAAATCAGTACACTGAATTAATAAATGTAAATCAACAAGCACTAATGCTAAATAAGTATTAATTTGTGAAAAATTTCCTGTCACTATAGAAGATCAAATTAGCTGTGGAAGAGCTCTTGCTCCAAACAGCAAGGAACAGGCATTAGAGAAAGAGGTTTTATTTTTTTCAGCGTACATTAATATGCATATCACTGGGAGACTTTGAGCAGCATATACAAATCCTAATCTTATTAAAGACTAACTGTGGGTTCAGTGCTCTTGAGTGGTGTGGAATGCTGTATGGAAGTGGACACTTCTTTTTCTTGTCACATCCTTCATAAAATCTACACTTGAAGCAACAGCTTTAATCTCGCAGTTTGATCTCTGACTTGATGGAGGCCTAATGAGATTCCTGATATAAGTTGTCAGTCCTACAGCTGGTGCTAAACTAAAACATGTTTTAGTTAAATGCTCTTGATATAAATGTTCCCAGCAACAGAGAAGGCAGCAGAATCTTTGAGATGTTATTGCAATGGCTTGGAAACAGCAGTTGAATTTTGTGCCAAGTCTGAATTTATCTTGCTTAGGTTGAAGTGATAGGATCATGTTATATGCTTGTGATCTAACACAAAGAGCTTGCTATTGGTACTTTTATTCTTTCTATAGGCTTTTACAAGTTGTGATCATGGCCTCACCCCTTAGATTTACTGAATAGGTTGAACTTTTCTGATCTATTTACTCAGAGCCTAATTGACCCATTTTAAAAATGTGATAAAAATTCTTGTATTGCCAAGTAATGCCCATATTTGTCAACTAATTTATAACCTGCTTGTCGGTAGATAATATACCAAAACATTAACTGTATAAAAAGTATCATTCAGTAATACACATTGCAAAATTTAAACATTTAAGCATTGAAAATAATTAAATACAAAGGTATTTAACAGTGCAAAGGTAGACAACCAAATGAAGCTGTAAATTATGTTTAGGCATAAACACACCTCCCCCACACACACATTTTCTCATTTATTTCCTCATTCTCCTTTTGTGTACATATATATGTTCTTATATTTTCAGCATACAGCATATTATGTCATGACACAAACAACTTTGTGGTGATTTCTAGTGATTTGTGGATGGTTTGAGGGGCAGCAGCAGTTCTGTAACTTTGTGACTGCATTTAAAGGTATCATGCAAGTAGGTGTCTAATCACTGTCCAGTCTCCCTATTTGCCTGAATCCTACTGTAGCAAAATAAAGGATATTAATCCCTTATCCTTACTTAGCATTAGTATTTAGATATGCTGAAGCTTTAGTCTGCAAGCTGTGATATGCTGAACTTTTAACTAAATAACTAAAAAGAGGCTTGGAGCTGGTTGGAGCTGGAAGATAAGGAAGCAAGGAAGGTTGCTACACTCATCAGCAGAAGCTGCAGCCTTAAATATAAGAAAAGAAATGGCTTGCCTAGAGACAACGAAGGGATCCAATGAGGAATGGGAAGACCCCAGACATTAATACTGGTTGGACCTTTAATGCGAGAGTTGGGGAATTTAGACTGTAAGGTAGAATTGCACAGGGATTTCTTTGTTTAGTATCTATTTCTGGAGGGACCCAGGTCAAGGTGTTTCTACTGCTTTATTACTTAAATAAATTACCTTATTGGACCTAAAGCCTGAGACTGTTTAAGCATAGAGTGGAGAAAATTCTTTCACACCTACCTTTGTCCCTCACAATTTCATCTAACCCTTGCAAATTTTCCACTTTTTCATGTGAAAACATCATGTTTCCCTCTGCTGTATTTCCCTCTACTAATTCATTCCAAAGATATCACTGGAATTATTTAGCTACCTATTTACCCCATGACGCCAAAGAATTAACTATTGGGTTCTGGTGCATGCTCAAACTCTTCAGCTCCATCTGTGACTGAGAACATTCCTACTTCCATTACTTGCCTTCCATGAAAAAGACCTCAGCTCCCCTTGGCTGCTTACAGACTCCATTGATTTTTATATATTTTAGGTATAATGGGAGATATAAAATAGAGTCTTGAAGAATTTAGCAATATGGAAGTTGATATTAATAATATGAAACTACAGAAAGGGAATAGGAAGACAGAAGGGCTCAAATACTGTGCTAGAGAGAGATCCACGTAGAAAAAAAGCACATTACAGCCTACTAGTACTTCTGGAAAAAGGACTTGAGGTAGCACTCTGTTGGTACACTTAACAGGGGAACACAAGAGGAGTTACAACACTGAAGGAAGCCAGTATAATTTGGCAGAAATGTCTTTGTCTGTGTTGTCTAAATCACCTATATCTGGATTTTATGCTTCTGCTATATTATAAAATGAAACCCTTTCTTTTTTTTCTTTGTTTGATTAGAAAATAGATATTCCTGATTATGTCCTGAATAGCTAAAATGCCTGATGTGAGATTAAATTAATTCCTTCTATCCGAGTATAAGAGGAATGGCACCAATTTTCCTAATATTAGAAAACACACAATATAAGGGTATATAATTTAAAACACATTAGCAGCTGGATATTTCCCAATCCTTCATTGAGCTGTCTGTAATGGAAGAGTATTGTGAAATAACCCCTTTCACTCACTAATGCTCTGTGTGACAGCAAATCTGAGGACGGTTTTAACATGAGTCTCTGATAAGCACAGAATCTAGCTTATAATCAAATCTTTTGATAGGAAGTTCAATAATACACTGAAATAACATGACAATTATGAAGGATAGTTCACTTCAGGAAAAAGAAAGAATAAGTTTTCTTAAATTTTTGATTAACCTATGTTAAATCAAGTGAATGTGGTATATAAATTAGACAAGAGTACAGGAAAAATCAGGCAAACCAGATCATTTGAAATAAAACTTTTGGCCTTAGGTTTTCAGAGTTTTTCTTCTGCTTCTAATTATTATTTCAATTTCCAGAAAACAGGTGTCCTATCAAGGCCCATCACTAATTCTTTGAATTACAGAATGCATGCTAATAAGTATTCTGATTATTACCTGATACAACATTGATGACTGCGAAGGCTGCAGCTTGTAGCCAACAAGCCCATCTTAGCAATGCGAGATCATTATATAGATGTCTGTTTTCATACTGTAAGGGAAGTTAACTCTTAAAGTGCTATCATAACTCAAGAAAAATGTGATGGCCTCAAATGCAAAGGCCCCACTTTGAAGTTATGTGAAATCCAGATTCGGTTTTCAAAAATATATAGCACTGCCCAGTTATGATCAAACTGTTATTCATAATTTTTTTGATATTTAAAAAATTATAAAATATAATGTGGAGAAACAAATAACTCAGTCCTCTTCAAATGTGATCAGTTTTTCTGCCTAAAACAAAGAATTTCCAATATAAAGCAGTAAATTTCAATGGTTTCTCCAAAGAACAATACCTTTCTTAAGCTTTAAAGCTGGTTGGATTTAAATGCTTACTTCTCTGTGAGGCTTGGAGCCTATCTATTCTGCCCAAAGATTTGTAGCAAGTCTGTAACAACAGCCAAAAAAAGTTACTGAATTTTTTGTAGTTGTCTCCAGTCCTTGAGACACAAACCAGAAAAAACCCTTCTACAGGGAGCTAATATGTCTTTTGCTACTTCTGGGATATAAGCTGAGACAGAAAATCAAGTGAGATTTGGATTTCTGTTCCTGTGTGCACAGGCACTAGATTTACACTTATGGAACTGGGCCAAAAATTCTGTGATGGAGCACAATGAAGAAAGCAAACAAACAAACAAAAAACCCAAAAAAGAACCCCCCCAAAATCAATAAAAAAGCCCCAATTAAGCAAGTCATCTTCATAATCTTAGTCCTGTCTTTAAAATGAAAGTGGGTTCTGATCATCTAGTGGCACCTAGTTTTCATCATATAAAATTCTAGTGACTTGCAGATGCCCAAGAGATCTTACCCCATCTTTTGTTTTCCTTGGACCTATTGAAGATAATAACAAAACTGATATTTTTGAGGACTTCTTATTTCCACTTACATGTAGTTTGAAGTAAGTAGACTCTTGCTGCCTTTTCTTCTCTTCTTTTTCACTTACATGCAACTTAAAATCACTTGTCTCACTAGCAAACAACCACAAACATTTTTTCCACATGAAATATAATGTCTAAGTACTTTAAAATTTAATTCAGGTTCAACATGTCTGAACTTTATTGTTTCCTTTTTTTTAAACTATAACCTTTAACTTTGTCCCAACACATATTCTTTCATCTGAAATATACATAAGTATTGCTAAGCAATGCTGAGCAGATGCTGTTTTTAGAAACTTCTGCTTATACAACAGCAACTCTTTAGTATTAATCATGCAAATTAAAATGATGTTCTTCAATAGAAATCAAATTTTAGCCTGTTAATGACCTTTATAGACATTTTTGTGTCAGCAGCAATCATCTGTGCATCAAGTTCCACCACATCTGCATAAGGCAACTTTATAAGATCTTACCATATAAATCAAAATGAAATCATCAATTGTGACTCCACTAATATCAGTCTAACATTATAATGCAGTGGCAATTTGTTCCTGCTTGCCACTGCTGGCAGAACTAAGCAGCACAAAAATTATTGAGACAGATGCACAAGTAATCAGTTATGTCACCTTATTGATGCATTCATGATTATCCCTTAACGAGGTAGAATTTCTTAAGAGGTAGTACTTGTCCCTAATGAATGTTTCTTCAGATGCCAGACTTGTTTGCTTCATACACCTGTTTTCCTTCTATGACCTGCTATCCTTAATTACTATTTATAGGTACAATGGAAATGCAAAATTCTTGAAACAGCAGTAGATAAAAGATCCTGCATTTCGTTACAGGAAAACAGACTTCGTGATAAATAAAATGATATTCTGAGATGTGACCAAGGTCTTAATTCAAACAAACAAACAAGCAAGCAATTATAAAAAGAGGAGGAAAATGCAACATAAAATTTTAATGCAAAATAAAGAATTGGCAGACTTCTAATGGACTACTGATGGCACTTGAAAAATCTATTTTTTGGTTTTATTTCTCTTCAACTCAAAAGCTGGAGAATAATTTACCCTGTACTAAATTTGTTCAGTTCCTGTTAATACTGACTGGCTAGAAGTCCAATAAAATAGCCACAAAAGTTTGGTAGGGAAGAGAAAGGGCAATGCTCAACAGCCCACTAGCAGAACAGAAGCAGGAAATTATTTGAATAGAGTGGAATCCAGAGTCCTGTTATATCATAGAATTTCCTATATAGTATTTCCTATCATGAGAATGGGGATATCTTGGCACCTGAAATGGGATTCAAAATCACTGTTTGTCTAAGAGAATGAAAAGGAAATTTTGTTTTGTTTCACTGCATGTGTGGGCCTTTTTCTTTTTTTTTTCTCTTGAAGATATATAATATGCCTATGGGTATGACTGTACAGAAAAACAAGATTTCATCTCCAAAGCCCTGGGGAGAACTCTGTATTTCTTTTAGAAATAGATTTGTTAAGATTGTGTTCCCCAAATGCAGGACACCAGCTCTTACTATTTAATGAAGCTGTCATGATCATTTAGTTCTAATTACTGTCTTTTAGTATTCTTTTTATGTCCTTCTATAGAATGTACAGTTTTGAAATACCTTTTGATTTTTTCTTTAATTAAATTGTTTGTAAAGCTTTTCTGACCCCAATTATTTATTTGCCATTAAGGCTTACTAGTTTATTTAGTTACTTATAAAATGTCACCTCAACAATTTTATTTTATACAGATTTATGCTTGTTATACAATAGTATTTATATGATGACTTAATAAAGGCAATGACAACTCATATTTTACTTCCAGGCAAAAGAAATACTTTATCTAATTCTCTACTTATCTCTAATGAACAAATTGGCAATTAATAATCTTACTGATACTCTCATAGAGTATTTGTAGTAAATGCTAAGTGGTTGTAGAAAAAAGAAATTCTGTTATTATTGGAGAAAATATACATGCATGGGATAAGGGCCCAGGCATGTATTTATTCACAATCATTTAGAATAATAGAAAAGCTGGGAATTGGAATCAATGATCCTTGTTGAGTGCCCTCCAACTCAGCTTATTCTGTGATTCTATGAACAGTTGGTTGGACATTGGAGGAGCTGATCTGAGTGCTAGGTCATTCAGCCTTGTTTTTTTCTAGGCAACTTGTAGAAAAGATCTAGTGAGAGAAACTGCATAATCTCTGATCAGTCTGTTTCTGCATTACTCTTGAGGTTTTCTTCCTCCTTGTTTCCATTTCTTAAATGCATAGTCTGAAATTCCCAAGTCACAGTTTATGGCTGCTTGACCTTGTTTTATTATCTACCACAAATTCATATGAAAATTTGCACTGAGAATGAGTTCTAGGTTTGAAATACAGACCTAACACTTGAATGGGCAAACACGAAAGAAGAATTATTGGTTTTTTGCTGCATACAAATTTTTTATAACTGTAAGGCCAAATTACTTGTGGATCTGTGTCACCAATAGGATTTTGAAAGTACAAGTGCAGTTACAGTAGGGTTTTAGATCATATTTTCACCCCTCAGGAGCTACCTTTCAACTAGAAGTATGGTCTGATCACCCTCAGCAAGTTCCTTTCTTGTAAAAACAGCAATGAAATACACACTACAGTGATATGATCAGTAATTAATATGCACCTGCTGGCTTTGCCCTGGTAATTCATTATTGTGAAGTTATCATCAAAGTTGTGGTGTGTTGATTGCATATTAACTTTCATACATTACCAGTGGACCAGTGAATTGATGATAAATTACTGTAGAACGTCATGTAAGCACCAGTAGTAAAATGTAAGAGATAAACCTTGTTGTTTATTTGTTTTTGTCAAAACAAGATAACTTTATGACAAAGAAAGACGCTAGCACAAGCATTATGCTCTCAACATCCTTCATCATTAAACAATGGACATTGGATATAAAAATTGGATATGAGCCAGCAATGTGTGTGTGCAGCCCAGAAAATGGGCTGCATTGAAAGTAGAATGGCCAGCAGGCTGAAGGAGATGATTCTCCCCACCTAATCTGCTTTCATGGGATCCCACCTGGAGTACTGCATTCAGACTTGGGGTCCTCAGCACAAGAAAGACCTCTTGGTGTGTCCAGGAAAAGGCCACACAAATTATAAGAGGACTTGAACACCTCTCCTATGATAAATGAGAGGTTTGGGGGTTGTTGAGGCTAGAGGACATTCTGGAAAGACATTACAGCAGCTTTTTAACATATAGAACAGGCTTGCAAGGAAAACAGACACAGACTTTCATCAAGGCCTGCAGTGACAGAACAAGGTTTAACAGTTTTAAACTGAAAGAGTTTAGAGCTCCTGAGTGGCGTAGGTCTCTGAGAAACTGCATTTTACAATCCTAAACTGTTTCAGAGCAAATTTCATAAAACCTTTCTGCAGCCACAGCACCAAGCCAACGCCAGTGGGGCCAGGGCTGCAGGTTTTGCTGTCCAGTGAATCCATTTTCTTCCCCCTGCAATGCAGCAACATCTCAGAACTGCAGGGCTGATGCCCGCTGGAAAGAAGCAAGGAAACCTACACTGCAGATTTGGAGCTGCCCAGACAATGCCAGCATTCCTCATTTTCCACCAGAACTGCTTTGTAAGCACCTGTCTTCCCATTTTTGTTCCAGAAGAAAAGTTGGGCTGAACTGGGCTTCTCTACCATATTATCTTTGTCTTCTGATCCACATGGTATTCCAATGCAGCTGCTATTTTGAAGAAGGAGCTTCTTTGGCATACTCTCTTTGCCTTCTTGTCCACACTGCCAGCTACAGTAGCTGCCATCTTGGGGGAGGGGCTTATCCACCATCTTGTTATCTTTGCTCCTGGGGAGTCCATTGGATTGAGGATTTTTGTATCTTGTCATTATTACTGTTATCTTGTTGTTACTGTTTGGTCTTTAGAAACTGTTATTTTTTTCACTTATATCTTCTTGCATTTTAAATCTTCCTGCCTAATTGATGAAACGGGTGTGATTAAAACTATAAAGGGGAGGTAACTCATTTTGGAGTGTCCATCCCATACAATTGTCTTAAACTAAGACAAAGAGTCACAAGTGAGCCCCATCCGGCCTGGCCTTGAACAACTCCAGGGGCTGGGAGTTCACCTCTCTGGGCAATCTGTTCCAGTGCTTCACCACCTTTATAGTAAATAATTTGTTCCTAATATCTAATCTAAACCTTCTCTCCTTCAGCGTAAGGCTGCTGTTCCTTGTCCTATCACTAGATTCCCACCTGAAAAGTCTTTATCCAGCCTACTTTTAAGGTCCCTTTATGTACTGGAAACTACTCTAGGGTCTTCCCAGACTCTCCTGTTTTCCAGGTTGAACAACCCGAGCTCTCTCAGCCTTTCTTCACAGGAGAGATGTTCCAACTCTGTAATCTACTTAGTGATTTTCCTCTGAATTTGTTCCAAAAGGCCAATGTTTTTCTTGTAATGAAGTCTAAGATTAACCCAAAACACATAGATCGAGAGAGAGAGAGAGAAGGAGATAGCTAGATAGCTAGATAGCTAGATAGCTAGATGCATGCAAAACGAATAATTTAAGTGTAAATGAAAGCTTAACAGTCCAATTCAAGAATCAATACTAGTCTAGATGTACCTACAAAAAGCCAAGAATAAAAGTCTAAATAGAAAATCATCTATAAAGAAAAAATTTTAGTAATAGTAATAATAACACAATTAAAATTGAAACACACACTCAAAGTTTTTCTCTTTTTCACGGTGTCCTGTTCACCCTCCAGTTTGTCTGAGTCATGGAATCATAGAATTATTTAGAATGGAAAAGACCTATAAGTTCATCAAGTTCAATCATTAACCTAACCCTGCCAAGTTCACCACTAAACCATGTCCCTAAGGGCCACATTTTTAAATACCTCCAGGTACTATGACTTGACTACTTGGTGACTCAGCTACCTCTTTTTTATGTGTGTTCCAATGCTTAAAAACTCTTTCCATGAAGAATTATTTTTCTAGTATCCAATTAAACCTCCCCTGGCACATCTGGAGACCATTTATATTTGTCTTATTGCATGTTATCTGGGACAAAAGATCAACAACCTCCTTAGTACAATCTCCTCTTAGATAGTTACGGAAAGTCATAAGGTCTCCCCTCAGTCTCATTTTCTCCAAGCCAAACACTCACAACTCTCTCAACCAATCCTCATCACCATCCTTGTTGACCTTCTTTGGACATACTTCAGCATCCGCACTTACATGGAGGTGAAGTGCAGCACCTGGCACTTCACCTTGTTGAACATTATACAATTGTACTCAGCCCATCAATCTAGCCTATCCAGATCCCTCTGCAGAGCCCTCCTACCATCCAGCAGATCAATAATCCTCCCCCATTTGCTGTTGTCTGCAAACTGGCTGAGGGTGTACTCAATCCCCTCTTCTAGGTCATTGATAAAGGTATTAAACAGGACTGGCCCAAATTCACTTGTGAACAATCACTTGCTGAATCTAACTCAAATCACCACCATTTTTTGGGGTCAGCCATCCAGCCAGTATTTTCCGAGTGAACAGTAGATCTGTCCAAGCTAGTGACATCACTGTGGTGGTGATGAGGGAATCACAGTGAGCATCCAGAATCTATCACTGGAAGGAAAATGATGTTCATAGTGATGGTTCTTTTTTTGTGGCATGAGATATACTTGGCGTCATGTTTGCTAATATATTTTTATACCTTTGCTCTTTCTTTATCACTCTGCAGCTCAACTTTGCATTCAAGTTCACTAAATATTGTATCTCTTACATATGTTATTTTTGTTATACCTAAACCCCATTTTGTATAGCTCCATGTCTACATAATGTTAATGACCATGGCTGAGTTGTCAAAGCTGAATCTTGTGTTTTGACTTCTCAAGGACTCTGATATTGTACCAGGCTCATGTTTTTCTACACTGCATCAGTGTGTTAGAATCTAAACTATCACATTCTATGGAAAGTGCTTGTTGCTGCTTTTTACCAAAAATAATGGTTGTACCATAAAAAGACAAATAAAAGTAAAACAGATTAGCCATAGACAGTCATTTGAACAAACTGTTGTCACAGCTAAACCAAGTAAAACGTGACTGCAGGTAGGTCATAGCAAAACAGAACGTAACTGTTAAATCTTGGTCCTGAGGCCTGGCAAACTCTTTACTGATAGGAATATACAGTTGGACTCTGCAGTACACCTGTGAACCTGGGTTTGTTGCATTTTTCTTTCAAATTAAACTTAATGCAAGATTGCTTCATCAGCATGATATTTGTTTCTACAGTGGAGTAGGGAAGTCCAATACTAAACGTGCAACCTGGAACAACTTCTGAAGATCATTATGTTTTCAGCTGTTGATATGGTCTTGAGGCAATGCAGCTCGTGCAAAGAAGATTGCAACACTTCCAATACTGGAAGATATCATAATTCTTTCAAGTTGTCCCTATTCCTTAAAGTAACAATAGTTGTTATCCTTTCTCTTCTAAAAGAAAAAGAGCAGTAGGTTTGTGCTGGTAATAGCAGTTATCATTAGATGCCCAGTCAACTAGCAAATCTAACAAGAATAAATTAAAGGATGCCTTATTTAAATATCATGGACAGGACTATAATTAGTTTTCAAGCAATAATTATTCCAAACTATATCAGTGCAAGTCTAAAACATAACAATATGGAAAGTCAGAAGAAAATAATGTAGAAAACTGAACAATTATAATTCATTAAAATTCAGTTTGAAAAATTGAAGTGAGATTGCAGAAGACATGTTTTCTGCGTAGAGGGCCCATTAACATGTATTTCCTATCATAATATCTCAATATATAGGATTGAGTACTATTCAGAACAAAAGAAAGGGGTAATAAAGAGGACAAGAAAAAAAATAGCTTTGCATCTTCTGACAAAAGAGTCTCACAAATTCTATCAGGTTTTGAAGCATGGACCATGAATGTACATTCATGGAGCATGAATGTAATTCCTAACACTGTCTGGAATACTTTAGAAATATTAGTATTTTTGTACAAAATTTTGGAAATAATTGGAAGTATTTGTCTTTTTAACAACAAATATTCTCTCTTCTGTGGTGCCTATTGCTCTTCTGGGCAAAACAGTACTTGATACCCTCCTTATCTAGCATGCACATTCATGCCAAAGAAGCAAAAACCTAGGTCCAACAAAACTGGGAACATTAACTTGCTTAAATCTTTCTGCAGTTTCTGAAGGAGATGCAGGAAGGATGAAAAACTCTGACCAAGTTCTACAGGATACTGAAGACTTGTCTCATCAGGCAGCCATTTTCCTTCCCTGCCCATTACAGCATCTTGCACATTGATAGGTTCAACATTTCATGTCACTCTTTCCATCAACAGGAAAATAAACTGAAAATTCATTCCTAGCTCCCATTTCAGCTTTAATGCATGAAAATATTTGCTTCTAATTATCTTGGTTTTGCAAGACACAAGCGTTACGTGAAGAACCACTCCATGGCAATTTCAGTTCCCATTCTTCAGTGAGACTACAGCTTCATCTGAAACTGAGAATAATTCAGATGAATAGTTTATTAACAACATTCCTCTATAAAAAAACAGAGAAGAGGAAATTATACCATATTTTAATTTCAAGCAATCCTAGCCAGTTGAAAGGACAGACATTTAGTAAACATTAGTTTTGGTTTATGAGGCAGGTTGTTTTTTTGTCTAACAACAAAATCAATTGTTAAAATAGACTTTATATTGTATGAGACCTCAGTAACAGATAAGGCTTCCTAAACAATTTAGAAATAGAATTAAAATAATTTTACAAGCTTAGATGTTTTGACTGGAATCTACCCAAATGTAATTTTTTTTTTTTAATTGAAAGTGTTTGAAAAGTGAAGATTAAGTCTTAGAAAAATGTAGAATTTGAGTTTTATTATTCCTATTAAATGTCTTTGACACTTACTATGGAAAAGACTATGCTGGTAACCCATAAAGAAAGCAAAGTTTGGTTAGACAAGATCAGTAAGTTTGCATAAAAAACTGAAGGAATTCTCTAGGAAATGGTTGAGTCTGTCTAAATTCTAATTAAAGTTTTTGTATATTCTTGGGAGTTACATGCAGGAACAAATTAACTGAAACTAAAATGAACCCAGCCTGGCATAAAATTCATAAATAAAAAGGCCATTTTTCAAAATCACAACTGAAAACAGCCAATGTATATAATACTTATATTAATAAAATACTTATATTAAAATTGTAATGTTTAAGCTCTTTTTTCCAATATTTCACATGATCAACATTTGCTATAGGATGGATGAATAATTCTTTTCCATTTATTACTACCTAAGGTGTGAGTTGTGTCCTTGTCTTGGTTTAGGGCAAATTTGGGAGGAAACCTCCAAAGGGGGCTCTTCTGGAAAGCAAACACAAACAACCCCTCCCCCCAGCCAGTCTGGGAAAAACTTCCTCAGAGAAATGTGACAAACAAAATACCTACAAGCACAAAGAATGAATAATATGAAACAATAAAATGAACAATGAAACAATAAAACCTCTCATAGCTCTGAAGAGAGATGTCAAACTGAGACAGTCCCTGCCGTGGGTGCAGCTCAGCTCACTCAGTCTCTTGTCAATCCCAGTCCCTCCGGAGGTCCAGGCCCGGTGGGCCACAGGTGCCAGCCCTCGGTGCTCCTCTGGGTTTGTCAGTCCAGAGTAGAGTTAAACAGTCCCAAGAAGAAAAGGATAAAAAACAGTCCAGAGAACTTCTCTGCCTCAGCTAGCTAAAACAAACTAAAAGCAAAAAGATCTCTGACCCACTGCTGTTCATGCCTCTGACCAACAGAAGTCCAGACAAGAGAATGTGTGGGAGTCAGGCAGTTTCTCAAAACAAACTCTGCTCTTCTTCTGTCCCTGGTTCACTCTCAGAATCAGTCTTAAAGTACAGAACTCAATATACAGCACAAACAGAATGGACAACTGGGGATACAAGCATCATAAAGTCATCTTAAGACAGTCCTTAATCACTGTGCCATTCTGCTTTTGAATTAACTTGTACTCACTTTCCCTGTGTTGGAAGCAGCTACATGTCACAGCATGCCCATAACACTCTGGGCCCTTCTTGGACCCCTCTTTAGAAGAAATATATTCAGGAGGTCTCAGTGACAGATTGCAGTTTTTAATAGTCTGATGTCTTTAAGCTAAGTAAGTAATAATTATAAAGTCTATGAATTAGAAATGCAGAATTACACTTGCTATGTGGTACTGTAAGTTGAAATTGGACTACAGTCCAAGGTTAAGGCCACATTGCTATAAGCCACTAATAGGAAAAAAGAAGTAATAAGATTTTTGAACAAAGGTCAAAGATTACATTTTTTTCCATATTGTATCTTGTCCAGTGATGTAGTCATCCAATTATAGAAGGCCACCAGGTTGGTCAGGCTGCATAATACAACCTCAGAAAACTGAGATTTCTGTCACATGACCTTAAATAAGAAATAGTACCTGATAAATAGTAATTTTATCAGGTAAATTTATTATTATTACAAATGTTTAGCTGTTTAAATATAAAGTACCATGTTGCACTTGAGTTTGTACATATATATTTTGTTGCAGTAAGTTAAAATACCTGTGGAGTTCTTATACTTTTCTTCTGCCTTAATGCTTATAGGCATTGATCTACAATTTAGACAATCAACAATAATTACATAAATGGCAACAATTTGTAGCAGTGTTCTGTGTGAAACCACATTGTTTCTCCATCTACTTCCACATTTCAATAGTAATAAAAGCTTTTCTGGATTTTTTTCATTTATGGATTGAGGGCTCAATGCCGTCACGAGGGGGACGCAGTGACCACCACAGAGTTGGAGCAGGAAAAGAGGAAGTTTAATTTTTCTTTCAGCTTTTATAGATTTCTAGAGAAGAGACCACATTGGAAGACTGAGGTTCAACCTCTTCAATTCCACTGGTCTTAGAAAGTGTC
>VZUI01023919.1:0-62171 GCA_013401135.1 Cettia cetti | reverse complement strand
GGGCCGTGCGGGCCATGGCGGCCCGGCTGGGCCTGGCCGAGCCCGCCCTGCTCAGGTACCGCCGGCCCCGCCGCCGAACGCTCCCCGCTCCGGGCCCGCAGCCCGCCCGCCGCTGTTCCTGCCCGCCGCTGTTCCTGCCCCGGGCACCGCAGCAGCGCCCGCCGCACCCCCGGGCAGCTGTGCCCGCACTGGGGCTGGTGGATGTGCTGGAAATCCCCCTAAGGCCGGGCTGCGGAACCTCGGATCGAGTGTGTGGGGCATTCTGTCTTGTAGCTGTGGTTTTGACGAGGGCTTTGTGTTCTGGATGTTTTGCAGAAAAGCTGAGGAGTATCTGCGGCTGTCCCAGGTGAAGTGCACGGGGTTAATGGCTCAAATGACGGCGACGAGCAGTGCTGTGATGTGCCTGGACCTGGCGGCGAGTTTCATGAAACAACCAGTTGACAAAGTAAGACAGAGTGTGACTTGGCTGGCTGGTGCATTCTGCCTGACTCCACAAAACCGCTGCTCTGTAGTGTGTGTTGGGAGCAGGAATGGGAAATAATAACTAACTTTCCCCTAAATCCTGCAGTTTGCTGTGGTAGATCTTTAGCTGTTCAGTTTAAAACAGTGAAAAT
The DNA here is from genome assembly GCA_013401135.1 of Cettia cetti. Lineage (NCBI taxonomy): Eukaryota > Metazoa > Chordata > Aves > Passeriformes > Sylviidae > Cettia > Cettia cetti. The sequence continues at coordinate 61,557 of VZUI01023919.1, read as the reverse complement.
TGAGATCACTGTCATAGTCCCTTCACAAATTGAGCTTGCTTTGATATAATTTCAACTTAATTTCAACTCATGCAGTAATAAGTAAACTATGAACAAGGATGTTAAATTTAAGATCCGTCCCCTTTTACTGTGGAAGAAAGCAATTGCTCCAAGAAATCTCTCACTGTAGACCTGTAAACCTTCATCTGTAAATCTGCCAGGTGAATAACACTGAGCTGTCAAAATAATGCCTGGTACGACCTATTCATGATTGTCCATTTACAACAGAGGAGAATTTAATTGGACCTGACTCCTTCAAGGTGTTGCTCATGTCTTCAACCCAGACTTTGGTAATTTTGTCACTAACTACCTTGTGATAAAGGGGCCATGTCATATATGGAAATGTGAAGCCTTACTTCTAGTGAAACCATATAAAAATATCACTGCATTAAAAGTTGTGGCATTCCTAGGTGGTTAATCTTTCTGTGTGCAGTCAAAACATACATTATTCATTGCACAAATTTGTTTAATGTTTAATGTAGCAACTGAACTTAATGGTTGTGTTGGTTGCCTGTTTAAGATGTCAGGGAAGAAGCTTGCTAATTCTTGGGGCTTGTCTTTGGCTTCTTGACAGAGCTACTGTGTTAAACTCTCTGGTTTGAACAAGACCAGCTACCAGAGCTCCATGAAGTCTTTGGAGTGTTTGCTAGAGCTGAACCAAAGGCTGGGAATGCGAGACTTGGCTGTGCAGTTTTGCTGCTCAGAGGCAGTGAACATGGCTTCAGAAATCCTGCAGAGGTGAGGAAGCTCTTGTGGGCACACTGGGAACCACAAGTAAGGTTCTTTGTTCTTTAGGGGTGTAAAGAGCTTGGTGCTTGGAAGGGCCAGATATCTCCTACTGAGGTGACTTCTTAGCACTGAAAATCCAGCCATCAGCTGGGGCACTTTTTAGAATGTTAAAAAGATTTAATCTGTGAATCTTAGCAAGTCATTGTCTAACTTGGAATTTTTCAGCTGGGAATAATGTAAAAATATATATGACTCTTAATCCCTCATTTGCTCATAGCTTCACACTGTTATCCATTTAACTGCTGATCATGGCACAGTTCAGAAGTAATGCTCAGTAAAAATAAATTCTCCCTTTTGGGAATACAGATCTCTTAAAATGCACATCACTCTACCTGTAAAACCAATGGGTGGAACAGTCCAGTGGAGATTCAACAGAGTTAAGTAAAATTTTCCATTCTGTATCGTGTGCTTTAACCAGAGCAGTCCCTGAGGAGCTGTTCTGCAGTGCTGTCACCCTGATAGCACACGTTTAAGTGCTGTTAGGTCAGTGCACAAAGGCTGTGCTTGCTTGGTGCTGCCTAATACAAACTGCAAAAAAATAGCCTGGGGCAGGTGGACAATAAAAAATGACACTCTTCAGTGCTGCACATCCACTCTGTCATTTTCCATTACAAGTCTTCCTCTCTGTAACATACATATCACAGGAATCAAAGAAACTGTAACGCCACCTTCTATTGCAGGATGGATTTATGCAAAGCATCCCACTGTAAATTTTAAAATGTTAGGGAGAACTAAAAATGCTACGTGGATCAGGAGCAAAAGAAGATTTTACTGACGTACCTTGATCCAGATCCCCAGTTTAAAGTACCCCTAATTCCAGAAGAGGAGGTCATCCCAACCCCTTCTTTCCCTCATCTGTTTTGCTCCTCTCAGCCAGTGGCAGCTGTTTCTGCTTGCCTGGGTTGCAGGACAGACCCGTTCAAGGTCTGAGTGCCACGTGCCAGATGGATTGGAGAGCTTCCTGTGAGGCAGATGCACTGCCCAGTTATCATCACTTGCTGTTCCCCAGGTATGAGTGCAGCCTCTCCGAAGCACAGCGAGTGCACCTGGATTTCTCCAAGCCCCTGTTTGTAACAGCTGCACTGTGCACTGCATGCAGGTGAGTGTGGCCTGGGAGACCTTCCACGGGCTGAAATGCCTGCTGGGACACAGCCAGTGCCAGCAGCTCATTCATTCAGGGACTTGCTTGGCATATCCTGCTGCTCTGCCCCTGCTAAGGGAGACAGCTGGAGCCAACCAGGCCTTTCCTCATAGGGAAGTCTTCAATGTGCACTGCACGAAGGAAAATTTTACATGGCTTTTGGTGAAATACTGCTCAAGGTGCAAGGAGGGCTTCTGAGCACCAAGAAGCAGCCATTCTGAAGAAGGAAAAACCCCAAGAGCTGCACCATCGCATCCTGAGGTGTTGCAGCATTTGGGAGATGGCTCTGATAGCTGTAGGCCCACGTCAGCTAAGAAAGGTGTGTGACTCAGCCAGCACTTGGGAAAAATTTGCTTGTATGCAAAGATCTTCCTCCCTCAGCATTACACCTAGTGACAGTCTTACTCAGCAGTACAGCTGCTGTGCAGTTGCACAGCTCCTTACAAGGGCTCTCAACACAGAGTCACATTCAGCTTTTTGTTGTAATGGCATTTTATCCTGGATTCCCTGAAAATCTGAAGTTACCTTTTCCTGAAACAATTCCTTATGTAAGTTGAACTCACCCTGAGTTTCAATTGAGCTGTATTGACTGAATATTGTAGGGGTCTGTTTTTTAAGCAGATTTGTTTCTGAGTGAGACAGGGATAGGTGGGACAAAAAGTCAGGCCTCCCTTCCTCATTCTCCCAGGCAGTGTTGTTACAGTAGTTATCACCTCACCTAAGTGATCCTTGCTGGAGGGTTGCTTTCTACAGTGGTAACTTTCTCTTGTAGGTGTTTGAAGCTAAAAGTGGACAAAACTAAAATGTTGGCTACATCTGGAGTGAAAAAAGCAATATTTGACCGGCTGTGCAATCAGCTGGAGAAGATAAGCCAGCAACTCAGCAGTAAGTTTTTGGCATTGTCCCTGCAAGACAGCACACCCTGCCATGGCCTCACAGTGCCTGTTCCCCTGATGATTTCAGTCTGATCACTTTCAGCTGTCCCCTTTCAGCCAAATCTGTCCATCCATTCCAACGTGTTTCCTGCAGCCCAGTTGCACTCACAGTCCTTGCTTCTGGAGAAGTCACAGTACCTTAGCAAGGACAAAAATAGGAAAAAAGTGGCAAGGACAAAAATAATATTTTCTTCTCTTCTCAAATGCTCACTGCTTTTTACAGTCCCTGCTGCTGCCATTTATTCCTTGCTTCTCCCATACTGCCTGACCTATCTTGGATTCCTCCCTCTTGCCTGGTTTCTGGATCCTGTTAACATGGCAACCTGACACACAAATTATCACAAACATCTTCCTCAGGCTGACTCACTCCTGTGCTTTCCTTTCCCCCACTGCAGGATTAACAAGCATAAACCTTGCTGTTCTGGTACCAACTCAGCCATTCCCTGGCACACCCCTCCTCATTCATACATTGGGCAGAGATCAGGAATATTTCTTGCCCATTGTTGAGCCTGCAGCTCTTTGCTCTTTTTTGTGGTGGAGAAAGCCTGAAATATATTATGTGCCCTAATGTGTTGTATTTCTGCTGCTTCCTCTTTCTCCTTTTTTCATTTTCTAGGCTTTCATTTCTTAATTTCCCACTGAAAGTTATCCTCTCTCACTCTGTCTTCAGACCCTGATGTTTTCTGCAACATGGTGCCTGAATCTAACCCAAAAGCTGCTACTTTGTCCTAGGCATGTGCCCTATAAAAACCCAAACATTACCCCAGCACTAAAGCAACTAAAGACAATTGGGAATTTCCCTAAGAATTCCAGGAAGAGTGTGCATCTGTATACATGGACAGCCCATTGTGGGTATCTATAAAAAATGTGGGAATGGAATAGAAGGGAAAGAAATAATTGATAATCCTGCCTGAGTGATCTTGAAGGGTAGCAGCATGGTTTGGGGCAATGAACATGGTGGATCATTGTGGTTACCAATGCAGCAGCAGTTTGCTGCTCATTAGCAGCCTGCTAATTAAAGCAGCCAGTCAGTCCATGCCATACTTGAAGTGCTGGCACCTCTGGTAGAGCTTGAGCATCAGTCTGCACCAGGGAACTGCTCTGACTGGACAACAGTACTTGTGGGAGGTGGCACTGCCTTCAAAGTATTACATTTAAGCCACCCTTGGAGCCCCAAATACTGTTCAAAAGCAAAGCAACTTCCTTGTTTTTTTAGAAGATGTTCCAGTGGCTGCAGAGACACCTGACAGCTTGCAGAGCACCCTGGAGCAGTGTGAGCAGGAGGCTGGTAAGTTGTGTTTGGCTGTGAGTGAAAATCACCTCCCTGGAGTAGTTCTGAGCTTTCTTGCTGCTCAGTGTTCTAGCTGTGTGGGCCATGGTGCTGCAGCTCCCAGCAGCTCTCCATCCTGCAAAGCTTGTGGAAGCACCTAGAGCCTGGCAGCAGGAGAGTGGAGTTTATACTGAGCAGTGGCAGTAGGATGAAGGGCAGCTGCTCTGTTCAGACACACAGGTGACTGTCCCAGCAGGTGAGGGGAGCAGTAACCAGCATTAGGTACCCCAGGGACAGCCCTCTCCTGGTGTGTGCAGTTTGCTCCCTGCCTGCTACCCCAGCAGCATGCTGCCCTTGATGGCCTCATGGGCTTTCTTGTTTCCTCATAGACTCTGAAGAGGATGAGGAAATGCCATGTAAACGGCCAAAGACTGAAACAAACCAGGACTACGAAGAATGGAAAAAGAAAATCCTGGAAAACGCTGCTAAGGCACAAGAGACTCTGTAATGCCACCCAGTAATGTAACTGCTGCTTGCTCTTAATTTTAACTCTCCCTCTGCTCTAACAAGAGATCCAGTAGCATGAGTAATGTCTGCCTGGCAGACAGCTGATTTTATTTAGGTTTTAAGTATTTAAGAGTGTTATTTTTAATAAATGACACCACGGAGTGATGGGATTTTACAGGAAGTGTGTGGCTGCTCACCAGGCTGTGGTATTAGGGGTAGAATAGCTTCATTCTCTTGCTGCAAGGAGCAGGTAACATTCTAACATTAATGTTCTAATTCTACTTTAACTGTAAATAAGTTAAGTTACAGGTCCTTGGGCCCCTGCCTGGAAGCAGTCAGTGAAATAAGAGGAAGAGGAACTAACAGTGCCTTTTTAAACTGCAAAGCCAACAGAGAAATTCTTATTTTTTTGGTTTTTTGGGATTTTTTTTAAGTAAATATTGTTTAGTCAATGAATTTGACTTATTTTCATGTGTATAGGAATGAAATCTCTTGTGCTTTTGTAAGGGGTCTCAAATATTCCAAGAAACAATAAAAGTACTGGAAGGAAAAGCTTTGTATTATGACATCATGTTCTTGGCACAGGTACTTGGAATGCAAAATAAAAAGCATTCTTCTGGATATCTTCCTTCTGTGCCTTCAGAAGGAAGATATCCAGAGGGAAAGGATGTTGACTGGGTGACAGGTTTTTTGTGTCTTGCAGTCATAAGCTTAGAGAAGAGGCCTTTGCTCCATTTCTCTTGCATGTTTTCTGCCTGGCCTGTATCTCTGGACCTACCCAGAAATACTTTCTGGTTTGTTTGGCAGGAGGGCTTAAACCTAAGTTGATGAATATTCTTGTTGCACTTCCATAAAATTTATTAGTATTAATTCAGAAATATACAGACCAAGGAATACAATGAAATTCAGCATGCAGAAACACTGTGGAAGGAAAACATGAACAAAAGTGGGCCTTCATAGAAGGTGATAAATGACCAAGATTCTTCTCTGTCCCAATTCTGGAAATGCTGCAGAAGTTAGGACTAAGCAAAGTGAGAAGCATTTGAGTGGAAAAGATAACTAGACTAGAGTAAGCCAGTCTTACAAACCTCATCATGAGCAACCAACACTTCTGCAGATTCAAGGGATGTGAAAGTCCATAAACTTCAAAGGAGCTTTACAGGTGCCTTTGCTGGCAAAATATTTAGCAAAATTAGTTTCCATTTTTTCCTAAGAGCCCATCCAGTTCACACTGAGTTTTGCAGAATCCAGAACAGGAAACCACAGGTTTAATAAATAGTGTTGAACTTTTATCTGAGAGATTGTAAGTGGCTCCAACTCTACGCATAAGAAAAGAGTTTAAAATCCAAAATAAATTAATATTGTGAAGAAAAGGTTTAATGTTCAAGAGCAAAGTGAGTGGGGAAAAAAGGGCTTCAACCTCCTAACTGGACTAAAGGCAGAGTCTGGCAACACTCTTGTGTCCCTGTCGCTGAACCTATTAGAAATGAAACCTGTTTTGCATGTCACACCCTACCAGCTCCTCAGACTGCACTAAAATTCCCAGACAGGAGAAACAAATTCTCAAACTAAAACTTAGCAACTTAAGGGCTGCAGTCATGGATGATGAAAAGCATGTAAAAGTTTTAAAAACAAAATCTCTGGAACTCTCCTCTTTTCTCTACAACATGAGATCTTTCTGCATAGACCCAACAGTCATTAGGTGATTTGTATTCATGGCAATTTCACACATCTCCTTCCAGAAGTTCAGTCAGTTCAGCTCAATTCAATTTGCCCTAAGAAACAGCAGCAATGGACTGACTTAAGTTACTTCAAACCAGGATTCCTCATAGTTCCTAACTATCCAGTGACTATTCTTTAAAGGAGAGAGTAGAATAATAAAGAACCAAAACAACAAACCCAAACCATCCAAGCTGGAGTTGCACTAAAGCAGCTTCATGTTGTGGGGAAATTACCTTTTGGAAAGAAATACAGAGGAAAATTATGTCTGTATCTTTTAAATAACAAAGGCCTGAGGGACAAGTTGTGCCACTGTGTAGCAGTTCTCTAAAGCTGGTAACGCACATACATCAGTCAGGAAGAAAGTCTAGAGATCCCTGGCTTGGTGTGAGAGACCAGAAAACTGCCAGGAGTTTTCTGCTATAAACACACCAACAATACTCTGCAGAATCAAAGCCTTCAGCAAGAAGTCAGCCCCAGTAACAGCAATGTTTTCCCACCACTGTATAGAACTAAAAACTTGTAAAAACAAAGTAGCTTCTGCTTTTGTGCCTCTTCCTTAAGGCACTTCTGGAACTGCAGCACTAACACACAAAATAATTGAGGAAAACAGTCCCAAACCCTTATAAAACAGGGATAGAAATGTTTGGAGATATTGAGTCCTCCTTCCGTGGCTTCATGTCCATCTCCAGGAGTGGTGGAGGTTTCACACAAGCTCAGGCAAGCTTGACAGACATACTCTGAAATCTCTTCAGCCTGTTAGCAGCAGCCACCACATAAAAGTGTTTCTGTGAACAGAACAGAACAGTTCAAGCATGAGTGCAACCAAGGCAGAGGAACTTTTCTGCAGCTGACAGGGATTTTTCTACCTGGTAGATTCATTTCCCTCTAGTGACTCCCAGCTTGGGTGGGCTGCAGTGCTTCCTGCACAGCAGCTGGCACTGTGAGATTCTTCAGTGTTATTATGAATTGTACAGTGATAGGTCTTTAGATTGTGTCATCTTTAAAATGCAAGTACAGAAGTTTGCCACCAAGCAGTTGCAGTGCAGGACTGAAGAAAGTGTAAGCCTCTGGCTTAATTCCTTGGCAAGGAAATGCAACTCTCCAGTGACAGAAGAGGAGGAAATGGTGCTCACTGAGTTTGTCTCACAATTCCACAGGCTTCTTTCTAACCAGATAGCTGTGTTCACCTTTTAGGGTCAATTTTCTACAATCAAATAGAGACTCAAGCACAAATTATTACCTATCACTTCATAAAAACTTAGTTCAGAAGGAGCCTGGGGTTGTCAGTAAGATCCTGAAGAGTTCTTCCATGGGTTTAAGCCAAATTTTCTTTTATCCTCTCTCCCACACTTCCATTCTGCAGTGGGAGAAGAAGGCATAAACTGCCTTAAGTCCCTACTCCTAAGTGACAACAGATCAATGCAACTGTTAGCAATGGAAAAAGTTTTAAGAGAATGACCTTTTAATATAAAGTAGCATCTGAAGCCTTTGTGCGTGTAGAAAGAAAGATGTAAAAAACTTCTAAACACCAATCAGCATGAAAATTGAAACCAAACTTGCTAGAAATTGAAGCAATATCCTTCTGCAGGACAAAACATTTCCTTCACAGGTAAAAATAGACTTCACAGCTGATACTTCCAGCCAGGCAGCCTGTGGGCACCAGCGAGCCACCACACAAGAGGAGGGAATGGCTGTGCCTGCCTTGTGCTGGTTTTCCCTGCCGAAGCAGCAGATTTGCCAGCCCTGTGTATTTACCTTCCATTTCCTGTGGGCCATGTAGCTCTGCAGCAGCAGCTGGGACTTCAGGCGGAGCTGGCACTTCTGGGCCTTGGCAGGGAGGTTGGTGAGCCACTCGTGCTTCAGACACTGCGTGGCGCTCATCCGGCAGCTGCAGGGGGAGGGAGGGAGGGAGGGAAGAGCTGCCGTGAGAGCCCTCACCGTGCCAGTGATAAAGAAACTGCCTCAAAGGAAAGGACACGAGTGCAAATGCTGTGCACCCCCCCGGAGCATCCTGCGCTCCCCCGCAGGAGGGGTGAGTGGGATGAAGGACTGCTGGGGCTCTGCAGTGGCTTGGTTGAGCTGTGCTTAAGTTCATGAGGTAATGTATCGCTTTATTATGCAAATTCGGAACTTTGCTAACAGAAAAGTAACATTTGTGGTGTTATCTGTCTGTCCTGACAGCACAAGCTCATTCTGTGCCTCATATTAAAAAAGCACAATTGTCTATTCGCCCTAAACTTGGATCAAGCTGAGCATACTTTATATCCTGACATCCAACAGTGGGCCCAAATGCCACAGCCTATCTTAAATGTTTGAGAAATAAATGGTAATAGAAGAAATCTTGAGGTAGAAGTGTTGAGAAAGAAGTTTAATTTGCCTTTTTTCAAATCAAAAGCCTGTGCCTAACTCCTGAGCTGTCACTGAGATGATGAAGAGACAACTCCTGCCTGCTCACCCCGATTTCAGCAGCCAGGGGAGGGGCTGCAGATCTTGCACGAGGCCAGAGTCACTGTCCCAGCAGGGCAGAGGTGCCTGGGCTGCAGGAGAGCACAGGCTGCCACACACCTTGTGAACAGCTGGGCCAACTATCACTGCTCTCTGCAGCTCCCTGACAGCTCTTCTCTCACATACTCCTTTCATTCACAGCTTCTAACCAAGCTTTGCAGAGTGTCCCTCTGGACACCCTAATCCTATTGCACAGAAAAACTGAAGACTCCAAAGATTACAGTCTCACAGCAAATCATCATTACGGCCTGAGAAAAAACCCTTAGATCTCTCCTGCTGGCAATATGTTAAATTTCAGTGAATTCTTTGTTTTTCATAGGAACCTATTGTTCAAAATGGAATTAGTACCAGAACTGAGTTGTCTGATTTAGATAATGATCTGGAAGTTGTTAATATTCTAAGCACTCCTTTGAATTCCCCTCAAACACACAGTCTGATACTGTATGCATCATTTCCTGATTTGATTAGTTTTGTATCGCTACTCAGCAGGAGAAAAATTTCTGTACCCAGCCAACCCCCCAGCCGTGGTCTGACACCAACATGATCTTCATTCTCTGCTTTGTTTCATGTGTGCAAACACTTTTTATCTCAGTGGAGCCAAGAATGAGAAGCCACAAGCAGAGTTAAATCCCAAACACTCCCTAACATCTCCCAAAGGCCTGTAGACCACTTTAGGAAAGAACAATGCACGTTTTCACAGCTGCAGCTTCCATTTATCCTCCATGGCATTCAAGAGGCATTTTTGCAATTTCTGTCAAGGCTTGTGAGAGTCCAAACTAACAATAGAAATAGTTTCTGCACAGAGAAGCAAAAGGTTTAGAGACACATTCCTGTACTGCAAATCCTTCCAGATTTCCTGTGTTCTGCCTGTATTGATGCGACTGTGAAAAGCAACTTTCCTCAGTCGGGCTACACAGACACTTTCCTTTAAAACAGGGGCTTCTGAATCACTGAGAAACTGCACAGCAAATCAGAGTCAGCACACAAAAATGTCACATAGTAAGTTCTCATTGTTGGCTGCAATCCAAACAACTGGCTGGTAAGAATTTAATATCCTTGGTGCTGCTACTTGTCCTCACAATCAGACACAGGTACCTTTTCTCCTTCACAAGCAGTCTGGAAATAAAGTCTTTGGCATCCTCTGAGAGCTGTTCAAATGCTTCTGCATCAAAATCCCAGCTGCAATTGACTACATAATTCATGGTCTCTGCATCAGTCTCTCCCAGGAATGGGGACAAGCCACTGAGCCTTAAAAAAGGAAAGATGGGGTGGGGAGAGAAGAGCAATTATGTGCAAGGTGTGGTTTTCCTTCTGTGAATCCTGTGCTTTATAGCTGTTACCTTACAGAGGGAAAAGGCTCTCAGCTATGCAGGGTTCCACTGCTCAGTCCCTGCCGTGAAAAGGCAACAGTTCAGGGCAATGAAACGTCATTTAGTGTTCCCCCCTAGCAGTTCACTCAGGTCAGGGAGCTGACAGATCCCCAAGGAATGGATTCAGTGAGGATTTGCTACATCCTTCAGTGCTTTCCCAGCCAGGAAAGCTAGAGGGACTCAAGAGCTTTCCCAAATCGGGGGCCAGATCCATATGTGGCTTGAATTAAACAGAATTCTGAACAATAAATTACTTTTTACAGTTAGTCTCTAAGCCCAGATTTATTGCTTCCATCATTTAATACTTCATTCAGTTGGGTTTTGGCTAGCATACAAATTTAAACCAGAAATATGTCCAGTTCACAGAAAATGTCTTTGAAAGACTCTGGGATGCAAAACAAGCTCATCAGAAGGTAGAGACTTTGGACAGACAAGCTGTCCATAGTTGCCATCCAGATATCAGAGAAAAGTTTTAGCCCTATTCATGACAGGTCATTTCTTAGACCCATGGCCCAACACAGATAATGTTAATTCTCCTGTGCAGATGCACACCAAGTCTAATATTCTAAAATTATCAGATTTGCAAATTTAAAAATTAATTCAAGTCCTCAAAAACACAATAAACATTAGAATTCTTACATATTTTGGGCAACTTTTCAGAGTAAAAGAAGAAAGACCTGACCATTTTACTTTGCTAAATAAGATGATAAGGGAGAAGAACAATTAAAGATTTATCAAAAGGATCATTTGTTGTTTAGACATTTTGGACACACAGCAAGGTGCCTCTGTATGAAAAGCTGGGGGTTTGAACAGAATTAATTTCGAGGAGTCTCAGCCAGATGGGCACAGTGGCTGCAGCATTCCTGCCCTGCAGGGCCCCTGGAGCCCGCACAGGAGCCCTGGGGGCACTCACAGCATGTAGGTGATGACCCCCACGCTCCACATGTCCGTGGGGAAGGAAACAAAGTCGTAGTTCACCACTTCGGGAGCCAGGAACTCCGGAGTCCCAAAATTCACCTTCAGCTTCTCACAGGGTTTGTACCTGTGCCGGGAAAAGAGCCACGAGTGAGGAGCTGGGGCCTCCTCCCAGCAAGGGAAGAGCAGGGCAGGGCTTTGGGGAGCCCGGCAGCGGAGCAGAGCCGAGTGCCCGGCAGCCAGGGCAGCACTGGGCTGACCTCCGGGGAGTATTCCATCATTATCCCTCTGCCGGAGCAAAGCCAGGAGGAATTCAAGGACACTAAACCCTGCAGAGGGCTCCCCCAAAGAGGGGGAGCAGCTTTACCCTCTGCCAGGCACCACAGGATGCTTTCCAGCAGTTGTCCAAAATCCATAAAACAAACAAAGCAGTTTTGATTATACCAGATTTGGAGAGCATTTGATTAGTGGGATGCATCCAGCTACAGCTCAGGGTAAACATCTGCATCACAGATGTGAACACATTATAACCACTGAGGTGGGACTGAAGAGGATTCTTTGGGCTGGGGAACAAATAACAGTGACCCCATATAGGGGAAATGATTATTTTTGCTACTGCTAAACAGGGAAAGGTTACCAGACTGAACCAGTAACAATTGCCACTGCCAGCAGTGGGAGTAACATCTGTGGTCAGACAGAGCAAACCCCTAAAGCACTGCTTGTAAATCTCTCTCCTGGATGATCTTCTTAGCAAAACTGCTTCAGTAGAAGCTTGTATCTTTACCCAATTTAAAACCAATCAAACAAAACCCCAAACTCAATGTACATCTTTTTTTTCTTTCTTTCACAAGTATGCACATATATATATATACATGCATGAATGTACCAGCGTTTAGCTTAAGAAAAATCTCAAAGGGTTTATAAAATAATTAGGGAAATATTATTGTTCTTACTTGTCATAGAATAGAAATAATTCCTCTTTATTCTAGAGCAATTGACTTACATTCTCACAGCTTTTCTTTAAACTCATGCAAGCAAAATAAAAGAATGGAGAAAAGTCCCTATTTTTCTGAGGGCTTCCTGTTTCACATGGGATGGCTCAAACATGCTTTTTTTTTCCCCTTCAATCAACTTAGCCACTTAAGAGAGTTTAGCAGATAATTTCTACAATTAGAACATGCACCACGAAACACTGCAATCAAGAAGTCTCTGGGAGCCTTCACAGAGTCCCCAGAGTAAAAGCTCTACATGGGGAATAATTCTGAGATAATTAGAACAGTAGTAAAGCTTTATCCAAGAGAAATGTTATTTGAAAAAGTAATTAGATAATTAATGCACACAGCTGAAAACTCAGGCCTGCAAAAGCATAATGCTCATTCACACAGAAATATTACAGAGCCATCAAAACACAACCCCCACCAAAGAACTACCAGAAACATGTCAGGGGTTTGTGGTTTGATTTGGTTTTGTTTTTTAAAATAATTCATAACTGAACTTTCTTACCTCCTTGCTAATCCAAAGTCAATAATTTTAATCTGGTTTCCTGTGTGATTTACACATAGGATGTTTTCAGGCTACAAAAAGAGGAGAGGGTATTTTGAGTTAAATGTTTGAGAGCAAAAAATAGTATAAAATTCCCGCCACAAAAAGCCACAAAAACCAGATCAAATGCACCCAATTTATTTTTTTTTTTCAATGAGAATATTTTTCCAGGTGGGGAGGGCATGTGAAGGGGTCCAAACACATTACAACAGCAGAACTCTATGAGCCAGCCTGGTCTAATGTCATTTGTGTAAGGTACTATATAAACAGGAAGGAAAAAAAACAATTTCATTTCTGTTTAAAATATCAGTTATTAAGGGAGCATTGGGAAAACATTGCAATTTTGCTGCAGGTTGGTTCCAGGCAGTAAAAAGTACAAACCACAGAAGATGATTGAACAGGTATTTGTACACTGCTAAAAAGGGGTGGGGGAAATGGAGGGAAGACTGTGGACATTTCCAGCCAAGGAGGTTTTTTCCATTGATGGTAAAAGGGGATTGTTTAATGCCACAGAGAATGAAAAGCTTCTGATTTAAGAAAGGCAAAAGCCCAGAATCCTGATGATTCCAAGCAAGCTACTGAATAGACACTGGAAAAAAGTAATCAGTCTCTAAAGCTCCATTCATTGTAGGCATTAAGTCTATTCCTTTATGCTGTGAGTCCATGAAATGAGAAATTACCCCTCAGTAATCAGGGAGCCTGAGGTGCCTAACCCAGCACCACTAAAGCACAGAGCACAAACAACTGACCTTCAGATCTAAGTGGAGAATGTAATGCTGGTGCAAGTAGTGCACTCCTTCACAAATCTGTTTGGTGAACAGGATGGCATCCAGCTCTGTCAGATGGTAATTCTCATCTGTGATCCGGTCAAATAATTCCCCACCATCAAGACTAAAATTGTCACATAGAAAAGCATTAAAAACCCTAAAATTCGATTTATTTCCAAGTTGGGAATTAGGCTCTGTTACAGAGGGTAACAAAACATCCAATATAATGTTCATCTATATCCAATGTTAAGTGTATCAGCAGCCTCAATGACTTAAGAGACTTATTTCTTTTGAAATGAAGTACCAATCTAAATTCAAAAATGGGAAAGCTGTCACTAGTGTTTGGGGGGATACATATCAAACCCAAACCCACATGACCTGGTGATCCTATGGGACCTGGAAAACCTTCAGGGAGTACTAGAGTACCTGTTATTCATTCCTCTTACTAGCCATGGGAAAGTAAGTCTACAAAATTTACTAAATGGAACTTCTCAAACTGAAAGCTTAATTCTGCACAGAAATTAAGAGAAAATTAGTCAGAGATAAAGCTCTGAAAAGCTTTTAACCTGAAGAAATTACCTTCTGAAAGTGAGATTAACTCTCTCTTAGGCCGGGAAACCACTCACTTCTTCTCAGCTCAGAGTTATCATTCCCTATTTCCTTTACTGACCTGAGAAAACCCAAACATCTGACAGTTCCTGAGATCATTTAAACTTACTATTCCATGATCAAAGTGATATTATTTTTGGTTTCAAAAGCATCATAAAGCTGGATCAGATTCACGTGATTTAACTGGTTCATGATGTTAATTTCATTTTTTACTTCCTCCTGAAAAAAAAATTAAGCAACAAAAAAAATGAGCAAAATACATTCCTAAATTTCAACATACCAAAACAGAACTATTTATAAAGCCCAACAAGAGCTACACCACAGATCTCAAGGGGTTTGGTTATTCATTTAATCATGAGTACAGGAGATGATGAAGAGCCACACCAAGCCCAAGATTTTGCAGTATTTGATGGTACCCAAGGATGAGCTGCCCCTCATGGGGGCAGTGGTGTTGAGTCAGGCAGGAAGGGCAGGGTCAGAGCTCCCAGCAGTGTGGTTACCTTCTCTTTGGCTCCTTTCACTTTTATGATTTTGGCTGCCAGGTTGAGCCCCGTCGATATCTCCGTGCACTTGTGGACCTGCCCAAAACGCCCCCTGTGGATGCCAAGGAAAAGATGGGAAAGCAGCTCAGCACAGCTCAGCACAGAAACCTCTCCTGGAACTATTCTTACCACAAGCAAAAATAGCCCAGTACAACATGAACAGAGTCGGGTGGCCAGCAGCATGGAGCTCCTCTTTCTCTCAGCTTATGAAGGATTAGTTTTATCTTTCCAGCCAGTTGTTCAGTGCTTACATTAAAATATTAAGCCCCGTTGGTCCTGCTGAGGTATGATGGCCTGGCCATGCTCTGGCTCCCTTCTGTAACTGGAGCCCCTCGCTGTCCTTCAGGGATGTGTTAGTGGGTATATTAACAAGGATATTTCTGTCCTGATCTCAGAACTTTTTAAATGACCATAAGACCAGTAACTGTAGCCCCTCCAGAGCCTGCATTTCTGGCGTGCTGGAAATTCTCCCCCATGTCACGCAGATATGTTAATGCCCCTCGGGATGGTTCCTAAACACCATCTTCCCTGCTGTTGCATCACATTGCTGATGCTTATTAAGCCATATTTGTACGTGGATCAATGTGTAAATCAACCTTCTTGTCACATAAGTAAGGATACAAGAATACAAAAGCTGAAGCAGCTGCAGACTTCCTGTGAGTGAAAACTAAACGTAAGGTCAAAGTAATTATAACTCTTCCTTGGTTTTCTTTAATGTGAGCTCAGCACAGAAAACAAAAGATTTTGGAAGCTGCCTGACCTTTGTTGACTTTTCAAACGCTCTGAATCTGTCTGCCTTAAGGGTACAGGTTATTCTCACAACACTGAGGCCAGGGTTATTGTAACAAATGAAAAAAACCAGTCACCAGGATGGCAGCCGGGCATCTGACAATGGGGCTGGGGCAGAAACCAGCCTTCTAAGCACGTCCTTGATGTAAGAGCAGCTGTGATCACCCAAAGGGCTCCAGGATGAACCCACTCCCTCTGGCTGCAGAGAGCTTGCCTGTCCCTCACACACACCCTGGGGCCAGGTGCAGAGCTCCCCACAGCAGCACAGCACGGGGACAGCCACACTTACCCCCCCAGCACCTCGTGGCGGCACACGGAGTAGCTCGAGGTCACCTCTGCTTGCTGGACACTGACGATGCGGTGCTCGAAAGGAGCTGGAGGAGAGGGGCTGTCATCTGCAGGGAGACAGGCTGCTCACTGACATTCCTGCACACACCACGGCCCTGTTCCACCTCCTCACACTGCAGCTTTCACCCCACAGCATGGCAGGGGCTTGCACTGCTAAATCCCTTTTACAGGCAAGAATACAGTCCCAGAACTGAGATCAGGGACTGATTCCTGCTGAATCTCTGCTTGGTTTTTTAATAGAATAAACCCACTGGACACCTTTAGGGGACCAACATCTTAGTTTATGCATTAACAGAAAGGGCCAGCAGAAAATATCTGAAAGTTTGAAAAAAATTACACTTATCGTCTTTTGTTATGTGACAACCAGAAAAACCAGCAAAAATACACAGCACTGAGGAATGAGGACAGTGATTGATAAAATCATGAGGTTTCTCTTAGCAGCAAGAATTTTGCAGACAATTTTCAAATTAAAGCTGCAATTATTAGCATTACAACTGTCAAGTTTAATCTGTTTGTGTTAAGCTAAATTAGTTAACTGTGATCACTTAATGTCCAAAATGTTTTAGGGTAAAGCTTCATTAAACCCATTTTTATGTCCCCCATTGAAAGCAATTTTATAATTAATCTCCAGGTATCTCAGGCTGCAATTTAACATGTCTTCAGCTCATCTCCAGCCCCTGCTCGGAATGCCAGAGCAGTCAGGTCATGTGCCCATGTCTGTACATTCTGGAACATACACACGTATGAGCTGCCAGGAGAGAGCATTCCCTGAGACAATGCAACCAAGAGCTCCCCCAGGAGCCAAGAGACCCATGGCCAGTAACACAGCAGGCCACAACAGGAAACATTTCCTGCAGTACTTTTTTGGGCTCTGCATCTCCAGTCCATAGTTGCTGAAGTGTGCCTGGCTTGCATGCTCTGTCTGAAGGAAAAAATTCTTCATCTAAAGAAAATGGATTTTTTCAAAATTTTCGTACTTCTCATCACACATACACTTCATGCTACTTTATTTTAAATGATTTTTTTTCTCAAAACACACCTTAAAATGAAAGTTACTATTAAAAGAATCTGTGAATTGTTATTCACATAGTCAAATGCACCCAATGCAGAACACCCTTGAAGTGTAAGAAACGGGTGTTCTGAGCACTGCTCCTGCTCTTATTGCCTATACAACAGGCAGGAATAGCACAAAATCCTAAATGTACAAGTTTCAAGAGTAACTGTGAGCAACCTACCAATGATTTCTCCTTGAGTGGGAAGAGCTCTGCCAGCTTCCAGAGACTTGGTCTTCTCTGGTGCCTCTCCTGTACACGGCTGAGCATCGTGTCTGCTTCCCCCTGCAGTCTCAGTTTCTTTCCTCTCAGACTTGGCATCTGTTGGGGGTTTTTCTGCTTTTGCTGTTTCTTGATGGATTTTCACTTCTACCCATGCATCTTTCACAGGCTCCTTTGCAGAGATATTCTGTGAGGTTATGGGCTTGCCTTTTAATTCTGATTTCTCTTCAGCTTTTTCACCTGGTTTGGGCTTGCTCAGGACCAGCTGTTGCTTCCCTGTTTGAGGTGCAAGTTCATTTTGCTTATTGTCCCCTTTAAATTCTGAATTTGGCTTGGAGCTGACGTTTTTAGGACTCTGTTGAAGTTTTAATTTGTCAGGCAGCTGTTTGACTCCTTTCAAGGCTGCTGGTGTGGATTTCACTTTGGGACTTTTACCTTTGCTGTCACTTAGATTTCCCTCCTTGCCCATCTCAGTCTTTTCTTTCATGTCAGTCATATGTACACTGATGGATATCCTGCAGAGCAAACAGGAGACATTTAACATTGATGCAGGTGGCCAGCCTGGCTGTTGTAACTTTGTGGAGGAAGAAAAATCTGTAAGTTTCCAAACTCATAAATTTCTATAGTATTGATAAAAGCTAACTGTATCAATCTTGCTGGGAAAGACTCACAAACACCAAGAGGAGAGCGCCAAAAAGCATACTGCTTGTTTTTCTGTGTCCACATCTCTCCACATGTCTGCCTTCTGCTGAACAAAATGTCTCACCCTGCAAAGAGTTAATCCCACATTTGAAAACTTACCCACTTTATGTAATTATTACGGTTGGTCTAATGAAACACCACCCATCTGGGCAGAGAGAGGATAGTGATTGCTTCACAAATTACAGGCTGATTATCTAAATGGCTGGCTGCTCATATAGCTCCATAAATCTGATGGTTTGCATCCTTTTCCAGCTGGCTGACCTGCACACTCAGCCATCTGTGTTTGGGCCTTCTGATGGGATAGCATTCTTTCCACAGCTTTCTCTTAAGACTCTGACTTTGATAAACTCTCTCACTCCATCAATACTGTTTGCCTTGGTATTTTAACTGCTGGAAAAGTTTAATGATTTTTTTTCTCCCTTTGTGTTGCCTAAAAAGAATTCAGGTTAGAACCAATTCCCTGTGCTCCTAAACTCCATCAAAGACATTTGTGTGATAATGTTTGAGTCCACTGTTACTGCTCCAACTGTCATGATCAGTCTGATTTTACCGAGGCTGAATTGAAACTTGTGAAGTTGTAAAGGAGATTTTATACAATGGCAAATGAAGACGGTTTCTGAGGTCTGGGAGAGAACGTACCTCATTTTCACAAAGGTTATTGCTTCTTTTGGTGGAGCAATCTCATTACAAAAGATGCTATGAAAGAAAATGTTTCTGCTTTCATAAAACAAGAGCCTGAAATGTCTCATTTTCTGCACCTTCAACACCCTGGTGCTCTGCTGTGGATCTAAGCTGCTCTGGTGTGAGCTGTGAGAGCAGCTGAAGCCAGCTCTGAGCAAACACTTCCTCTGCTATCTAGACAAGCCTGAACTCAGTGGGACTCTCGGGCATTTCTCCAAGCTGGGGAACACAATGTTCCTTTGACGCCTCTGTGTGGGCTTACAAACTTCATTAAAAGTTGCATCCATTTTAGAGAGGTGTTTACCACCAAAGTGACTTCACACTCCAAACCATGACAGTGCCCTGGGCTGCAGCTGACCCTGGGGTTTGGTCCAGCTTCTGCCTTCCGGTTACCTGCTAGCCTCCCTCATCCCCAAACCAAAATCTGGGGCTCAGACACCAAATTTTTACACATGAACAATGCAGAAATTCCCCACCCAAAGTCACACTTATGTGGGGGGTGTGTATGGATGAGTGTCCATCACCCCCTCACACACACAAAAAAACCACTTTACACACACCCAGGCAGGCAGAGAAGGTACTGGCAGTTAAAATCTGCCACAGAAGTTCCATTTGTTGGGGTTTAGCTGGTAGGAGTCTTTTGGGTGCAGTGTTTTGTTGTTTTCTGTTGTGTGGGCTTTTTCAATTTTAAATAAATGGGATTACAATAAAATCCTACAAAAATAATCCAAAGGTAAATGGACTATGAAACACCTATATGAGGAAAACATTAGCCTGATAGAGATGAATAAATGAACAATCCTTAGGTGACCAAGACATTGAAAACACTGAGGACAACAAACACAAGTTCTTTGTTTTTGTCATACACTAATAAATATCTCAAATTCCTTTCTCCGCCGTGGCTATAGAAACCAAGGAGCTGGGAGAGAGGGAGTGGTTTATAACTACTTGAGCTCCTCTGTGGTGGTCACCTTTCTATGTCAGCACACAGAAGTGCTGATACCTCAAACCCCTCCCTCCCATCTGAGCCCTGAGCTGCACAGAACTTCACACAGGGCCCCCTTGAGCCTTCTGCCTTAACCCTTGTAAGGGTCTCCACTCCCATCCCATCACACAGGAGCTGCCTCCTTTAATGGCCTGGCTTTCCTTTTCTCCCTGCTAACACACGAGAAGGTTTCAGGTGACACAAAAGCCACCAAGGCCATTACCTGGTATGTGTCACTTCACACCCCGTGTCAGATATGGCCCGGGATGTGGAGGGCACAGCTTCCCGGGGTGCCACACTCGGTGCTGCAGCTTTGTTTTCATTCTTCCCAGCTTTCTGATGAACAAGCTGCCCGTGGTACTCATCAAGGCGTGGGGCTCTGTCCACGTTCTGTGCTTTGGCAGCAGTGCTTTGGTTGTCTGCATGATCTTGATGCACGAAGGGAAGACCATTGTGTTGATTCAAAGCTTTGGCATCGATGTCCTTTTGCTGTGGGCAGCTCTTAGAGCTCTGTGTTTTGCCAGCAGCTTCTACCCCTTGCTGCTCTGCTGTCCTGTCTTTAGGCTGGTGTTTGGAGTCAGATTTGTGGGCTACAGCACTGGAAGCGTTCACCTTCTCACAAGCTCCCTTGTTTTCATCCAGCTTTTTCACGCTTTTTGTCTCTGAATAAAATAATCCATTATTAAACTATCCTTGGCAAAAGCAATGGCAAAACAGAGAAGGAATAAAGCAACACACCTCTCAAAATAACCTACAGCGTTACACCTGAAAAGACAGCAAGAGTCCCCCCAAAGGTTTAAAAATCCTTACACCATCAGGCTCGAGATACTACTAATGCTCATGGCTCAAACCCAGAGATTTACCTGCCCTGGTGGCTTTCCAGCAGTGCCACAGGCTGAACTTGGATCCCTTAAAGGAAACAAAAAACCTGCAAGGCTCAAGTTCATTGTATCTAAAATCTGAAATCACTTTGTGGACAAATATAACAGGTAGTTTAAGGCACTGCAGATCCTGCAGGACCCTCGTGATGCCAATGCAGCCTTCTCCCCAGTTAGAGGGGCAGAGACACACCCAGCAAGGCTCCAAGGACACTGAGGTGTGAGACAGAGCCCGCCTGCAGTTTCCACAGAAGGACTAAAAGGTTCTTGCTCACCTTCCCATGACAATGGCTTTGATTATGAACATTCAGCATGCCCACATCACCAGCAAGGTTTGCTCACGAGCCCATCTCACTTTTGAGTCAGAATTGTGACCATTTGCCTTGTTTTTGTCACTTCCAAAGCTAAAAAGGGGATGGCCCACAAGGCAAAGGATTCACTGACAATTTGTGAAGACAACAGCATGACAGGGCCTGCTCCACATCACATTCACCCCTGTAGCAACTCCTCAGGCACTTACAATGGATGCAAGAGGGCAATGCCCTGACAGATGCACCCGAAATAGGAATCTGGCCCTGACACGCCAGTGAAACTTGCTGATCAAAAAAAGATATTCCCAGTGTCAACACGTCCCTTTTTCAGAGAGGGGGAAAAGGGAGGGCTGCTTCAGAAGTATTAATGGAGAAGAACTTAGTAGGCTTGCTGTGTGATAGGGCCACTATCTTCACAGTATCTCCAAACAAGCTCTGCTCTCTGAATTCAGCTCACTGAAAGCCAACTCAAAAAACCCCAGCTCTTCAGCTAAACAAAGGTGCTCCTTTTAAATTCTTTATCTTCTAGCTTTTTGTGAGAAGTGCTTGATCCTGGGGATAAATCATCTTGTGAAGGCAGTGAGAACAATTCTATTTTCCCAGTACCGAGGGGCAAAGTTACTCAGTTACATTTGAGTAATTCAGGTAGTGGGAAATAGCAGGCTATTAATTTCCAGTTTGTCTGCTGCACATTCTAGAGTCAAAGCTTGCAGCATGCCTGGAGTGATACATACCTTCCAGAGGCTTCTTGCTTTCAGTCTGGGTTCCTCTGTTACTAAGCACATGCTTAGGTTTTGCACCACTCTCCTCAGACTTATCTTTGGCCTAAAAATGACAGGGGAACACAGAAATTACAGTGACAGCCATGAGTGTCTATTTCCCACTAGTTCC
The DNA here is from genome assembly GCA_013401135.1 of Cettia cetti. Classification (NCBI taxonomy): domain Eukaryota; kingdom Metazoa; phylum Chordata; class Aves; order Passeriformes; family Sylviidae; genus Cettia; species Cettia cetti. The sequence goes on along the minus strand of VZUI01023919.1, from coordinate 40,045 downwards.
TGCAACTATGAAGGCCTTCAGACTGGAAAATGGACAGTTACACCTCTTCTGAATTATTAGTCAGTGCTGTTTACTTCCTTCTTCCAATCTCTCCCTGCCTTTGCAGGCAGGCATCCTTTTAAAACAACACAACAGATTAATACATTAGCTCACTGCTTTCCAACATTTTCACCGTCGGGGTTTTTGCCTCCTGTAATCTTTACTCCCATTGGTTAAAAAGTATGACATGTGAAACATGAGACAGTAGAAAAAGAAATGATGCTGTGTTTCTGTTGCTTTTTGGCTGGTGACAGAACAAAAAAGAATATTTCTGAATATATTTGTCAAGACGTATTTGTCTCCTCAAGGCATCTAAAAATTCATTATTTGACCTGACAAGAGGTGATATCAAAAAAGAACCTCTAGCTTTATATCAACTCTTGTGATATTACTTGATATTTCACATGTCACCTTTAGAATGATTAAAAACAGAAGCAGATTTTTATCTTTAAGCAATGTTTTTCCCCCAATTAATTTGAGAGGAGGGATATTTTGTAACAGGACCACTAAAGACTTCACACAGCAATACATGGGAAATCAAATTACAACTGACTTCTGTGTAGCAAAAAGCATTACACAAAATTAGAAGGCATAATATTTCCTGTGGTTGGCATATAGTTAAAAATCTAGTGATGATCTAGCCTCTTATCCTGATTTGTACAAACAAATAAGCAGCATGTAAAGTATTTCTGCAGATAACTGATTACCTGCACATCAGCCCTTCACCTGTTAGTAAAAGCAGTTAAGGATTTCATGCACCAACCCTACAGACTGAATAGAACCTCCCCACCTCCCCATTCCCAAAAAACCCAAAACACCCAAGGAGTAAAAGTAGGAAAAAAGCATTACCCTTTTTATTACAGCTCTAAGCAAACCTGCAACAATGACCATGGTGAACATTATTCTGGCACAATCCTACATGCAAAGAAAGCCTTGGGTAAGTGACAGTTTAATGCTGGTGCATTTTTTCTGGTTTTTAAGTAAGAAGTTAGGGGTTGGAACCTAGGGAGCTCAATTCACAGCCTTTTGTTGACTCCAACCCCACAAAACCTCTTCCATAAGCATTCCCAAGGCATCCCCGGAATGCTGTCAACAAAGTTTCACCCAGAAATACAAACACAACCTCCCCACTCCCAGCCCATCCCATGATAAGCAGAGCCCTGGTACAAACAGCCAAGGCTGGAAAACAGGAAGAAGCAGGCAGCAAGTTCTCTTTCTGTGCTCCCCTGCCCCTGGGGAGCTCTCTGGACGTGTCTGTGCTGCTATCACACAAGAGGCTGCAAAGCCCAGCCCCAAGTTAGCAGATGGCTCAGCACAAGGTAATTTGCTCGAACGTTCACCTGGGCCTTGCTGCACGCTGCCCAGCCAGGTCACGTACACACACAGCCCCACTCACTGCAGCCCAGTTCAGATATCACTCAGCAGCCTGGGATCAAAGCACAGACTTCTCTTAAGGTCTTATAACTGACCTCATGCTCCAATTTCAGAAAGTGTTCTTGACCAGAAGCAAAAAAGGAGGACAATGATGGTCATATTGCAAAAGTGGAGTTTGCCATAAAGCTGCTCACCCACTGCACCCTGACTGGTCTCCAACCAAGGCACAGGTTAGAGCCTGGCACACAGCTCCACGCCCTCCCAGTGCACCAGGTTGTCACCAGCAGGTCAGGTCTCCTCAATCTCTATCTGCCTATGCACAAAATGAAGCAAAGGACAGTATCTGTCTCCAGGCATTTTGCAGTGACAGCAGACAGTAATAACACAGCTTTACCCAAAACACATCAGACTTTCCCATTTCTCCAAAAACCTGTAGAACTGAAGCTGGAACTGCAAGTATGAGCTTTATCCAGATTTAAGGCTGGTGACTAATGCATGATTTATTGTTCTCAACAATAATGGAAGCATTTTATAAATTCTTCTGTCTCCTTACAGGCCAGCTCACTTGCCAGCATCTGGCACTTAAAAAAGGGAGATCAGGAGAGCACTAAAAGCCTGCAAAGGTACAATGGCATTAAGCACTGCCCTGTTCTTCTAATGGATTAGATGTACCTTCTCATCAAAGGATTTTACAGTTTTGGTGAAAAATATTGGATTAAGATACAAATGGACATTTTCATTTGAGCTAAATTCTCCTTACTGTAATCATATCTCTATATACAATGAGATTCTTAGAATGAATAATGAAAAAAGCTCTTGCAGTTTTCCTCTCTTCTGTTCCCATGGTGGGACAGAAGCCATAGTGAAAAATGGAAACTCCCATTACCTAGAACTAATTCCAGATGCCTGTAATTGTTAAAACACCATATCAACTAAATACTACTCTTGCCTGTTCCTCCCTCACTGTCCTCAATAATTAAGAAATGCTTGGGAACTGATGTCTGGGAACTTGCAAACACACGAGCTACTTGATTTCAGGAGTGAACAATGTCAATGGAGTTGATGAAGTCACAGCTACATCACAAAAATGTACCTAAAGACAACCAAGATGTCTAAGGACATGTAAATCTGCTCAGTAACATGATCATAAGTCAGCACAGGTCTCAGGAACAGGTGCTGTGCTCTGAATTTGTGAGCAAACAAGAAAATAGAAGCTTCTCTCAAAAAACCCCTAAAGCTTTTAGTATGTTACACATACTTGTCACAGGGGCCTCAATTCAGTCACTAATTTGGCATTGCTGAGCTCTGAGCACTGGTAGAAGCTGAATTTTCCTTTCCAGTAGCAATCTCTTTCTCACAGTCATTACAAGACTGCCCAGCACCCTTCAGGAACCTCAGACACTGTTTTGAGCTTGCTCCCTGCCTCGCAATTCAAAGGTCCCAGCAGTGACCTGTACCAGCAATACAGAAAGGAAAACCTGAATTAAACATCATGCAAGAGGTTGACAGGAGAGCCTAAAGCCCTGCTCTGTCATAAAGTGAAATGAAGAACAGTAAAACTAAACCAACCTCAACAGGGATTTCCAGCAGACTCCCCTTCTTCCAGGGCACAATGCCTTTGAGAATGAAATCCACTACTTTAGAATTTTTTAATACTTCTCCCACAAACATAATAACTTTATCCAGGGTATCAACCCTTTTCTCTATCTTTGCCAGCCTCTCCTTATGCTTGGAGGCATCTAGCTGGGCAGCCTTCATCAAATTCAACACTTCTGAGCACATGCTCTGGACGTCAGCCTGGGCAGCAGTGTCCGGTACCTCCAGGCCTTTCTGCATGGCATCTGTGTCACCAGGAGCTGCTCGGGATACTGTCAGCTTGTTAATGCCATTTTCTACATCAGCAAGGCCTCTGTCAACTCGCTGCAGTTTGCCTGTCAGGTCTTCCTGGAAATGCAACAGTTTGTCCACCTTTTCGTTCAAGAGATACAGTTTTTTGTCCACCGTACTTAAAGTGTTCATTTTTGTAGGCTGGAACTTTGTCAGGGCGTTTCCCTCTGCGAGGTCCAAGCTCCCCGCAGACATTGTGTCCAGACAGCAGGAAGTCAGACAGATTAGGCTGGCTTTTCATTAATCATAAATTAGAAATTGAAGCTCTGAAAGTTCATCTTCTTCAGCTATTCCTACACCAGACAAGCTCTCTTACGGGAGTCGCTAGAGCATATCATGAGATAGCTACTGCACAAAAGATTTATTTCTGTGTTATCTATTTCTTACTGTGTGCTTTCAATGATGGAGGCAGTTTGGCACCAGACTCTGTTTTCTTGTGCCTCCTTGACGTCACAAAACCATTTAAAATTCTTTCTGGAGTGGCTGTTGATAGGCAAGCATCTTAACAATGGCCAATGCCTGTGCAGGCCTCTGGAGGGAGGGGGATTGTTTTCATGACCAGTTTTAGTTCTGCGATAATAAAAAGGTGCTAGAAATTTCCCTTAATTAAACAGGAAAAAATATAAAAGCAAACTGGCTGGCCTTGTGTTGAAGCTTGGAAGAATTCAGCTTTGCAGCACGGATGCAGAGCACCCAGCAGAGACACAGGGTGCTCTTTCAGTTGGCTGGCACTTGAATTCAAAAATAGAGTACAATGACAATGATCTGAAATACGTATCTAGCACCAGCATGTCTTAGTCAACTGAAACTTCTAAAATTAAATCTTCCTCCCAGGTTATAAAAATGAACCAAGTAGAAAAAAAAACCCCAACATAATGAAGGCACAGCAGAATTAGTCTAAACTATTAGTAATGAAATTATTAAATCACCAGTCTTAAAGGATTTGTTATTGACTTGCTTTTCACTTCTGAACCACAGCATATCTACTGTACAAATTACAGTCACTAGAGAACAGAAAAAGTCACTTCACAGTGCACAGGCTCCACTGCCACAGTTCTGAATGCTTTAGAACATCAATGAATGTCCCCTTACAACAGCACACAGAAGGGGAGCCAGCTCTCTCCACAGAGGATGAACTGTGGCACTGAGAGAGAGCAGTTTGTCCCATGCCAGATGTGACACTGTCACACCACTGTGTCTGGTCCCCTCAGGTCTCTTTGCACTGCTGAGTGTAGAGCAGGGAGGAGAAACAATGGAACCACAGCAAAGCCACAGCCTTTGGGATACTCAGCACCCCTCTGCCTCCAGTCCCTTCCTCATTTTTTGTAAAGGGCATATGGAAAGAAAATGCCACTCCTAAAGTGAATTTCCTGTATGATATAGGACATTCTAGACATTAAAACCCTTCCCACAGAGCAGTGGCAGCATTAAAATTACCCTCTTAAGACAATGTTGACTCCTTGCCACTTCTGCAAGATGAGAATTTTCATTTATAGTTTAAAAAAAAAGTTGTTACATTTACCAAGGCCATCATGTAATTATAGCAAACATGGTGGTTCTGTGACATTTAGAGGCAAATAACCAGCTTTAGCAAGCACAGCCAAAGCTGTGAGACATGGACTGCTCATCACTTTCACAGAAGTGTTTGAATATCAAGCAAGACTTTACAAAAAAACCTGGCACTTGGTGCCATGCACGTCTCCTGACCAAAAAGGTATTTTAAAGTCTCTGGTGTTTTCACAGTGGTCTGGGACAGAATGGTGTAAATTTTGTGATATCTCATACAACACAGTAAAATAAACAGCTCTGTCTTCAAGGTTTAGGAGATGGGCCATAAACACCTTGCAAGTCTACTACTGTAAATAAAAGAATCAGAGTTTTTAGCCAAATGCCTCCAAGTAATTAATTTTTTAAAGCCCACAAACATGCTTGATGACAAAAGATAAAAACAACCAACATAATTCACTAAATCAGGAGTACCTGCTGAATGATGTCCTGTTAGGAACAAGAAGAAAGTGATAGAGCCATTCAAGTGTTGTACAGCAAATACTTCAACAAGGAAGCTTAGCCACAGAAAGTCATCCCCAAGTCATCAGAACTCAAGCTGCCACCACCAGTGGGCTACTGCAGGCACAGCACAGGGCCAGGAAACAATGCAAGCACAAGCAGTGAGCACAGCTGGCCTCTGGGTGTGCTTGGGGGCAAGCAGGAGTCCTGCAAAACCTTGAACTGCCTTCTTAGTTATTTGACAACTGAGAGCAAAAAGCATGAATGCTGCCCAGTTGTTACTATCTGGTGTTATTATTCATGGAACTGCTGATTTAATCCTCCTCACACACAATGGACTGTGGTAAATGCTGTCTAAAGCAAAAAGTGGGGCTTCAAAAAAAAACCAAAAAAATCATTCCCATCCCTTTCTCCTCCAGATTCAGCCACATGCACTGTGTGTTCCAGCTACATGGAACAGATTTCACCACCCAACTGCTCACACAGTGCACTGAGAGATGTTGGAGATAATGCTCTATGGAGAATTCTTGCTAAAAATATGCAACAAATATTCTTTGCCAGTGTTGTCTGAGAAACAGGGAAGATACAGCCATAACTGCCTCCTTCTCAGATACAGCTGTTTGATATCATATTATACTACTTACATCAAACTGTGCATCCATAAACAGCTGCAAAATTACAGATGGGATGAAGGACAGAGAAGGAAACCTCATTTGGACTAAAAAGTTTTAAACATCTGTCACAAAGTTAAGGTCAGCTTTTCTTTATTCTTTTCATTTTCTCCTCCACTCTCTCCCCTTTTGCACTGCTGGCAAACACAAATAGAAAAAATGGCTCTGGCAAGTCTAACAGTTTGTCTTGCCTTCAGGACGACAATATGCTCAAATACTGGCAAAACCCCTTTTATTCCTTTTGCTTTGAATTACAAAAGCAGGCAATTGTTGTTCAGAACATTGATTCAGTGCCCAGTGTTCCCATCTTGCTTGAGCAGCCTGCAGAGAGTATTTATTTCCATTGCCAGTCCCAAGCCTTTCAATAGTTGTCAAAAAACAGGGGGAAAATCCTACAATGCCTGACGCCACAAAAAAGCACAGCTGTTGTGACAAGTGCCACAGCCTATCAAATTCACCTCTTCTTTGTGAGGAGCTATTGCTTACAAGGACTACAATGCTTACAAGGAGCTATTGACTTACAATTTTGCACTTAGATCCCACAACACAGGATGCTTCATCTTCAGCCCCCGAATTTCACAGTGTTGTATGAACAACAAATACCAGGGAACGCTGCAGGACTTCTGCAGAGGGCAGAGCTGTGCTCAGTCAATGGTGGCATTGCCAAAACTGCTGACCTACAAGATTTCATTGTTGTCTGGATGGAACTTGAACAAAGTTTCTGATGACAATTGGTCTCCTGTGGGTTCCTGCTCATTTATTCCAGGTAACAAAAAATGACCATTGGGATCTGGAGTGTGAAGGTAACTGCCTTGATTCCACTGTCTGCTGGACTGAAATGAACTTCTCTGATCCCTTTAAAACACCTCCAAGGTATCAGCTACCTCAGAATGCAGAGAAAAGGAACACACGTGCTGGAGAAACAGAACTACAAGTGACCTTGAGCCAGTGATGCCAAAGAGACTTCTGTTCCCAGGGGGGAGAAGAGTTTATTCCTCTTTGGCTCACACCTCACATACACTCTCCCAGTTGTGAGAGAGAGAGATGTCAGAAAACAAGAGAAAAAATCAGATTCAACACAGAAAATCCACCATATGGCAGTTTTGTTACAGCTCCTCCTTGCCAGGTCTGACCCAAAGGAAGGAAAAAATCCTCAAAGATGGAGTGAATAGAAAACAAAATATATTTTAAAAAAATCGACACCATGTACTGAAGTGACAGCAGAGACTTATACCCCAAACAAGAAATGTCACAGAGGTTAAAACCAGCTGCTCAAACAGATCATCTCATTAGATTGTTGCATTGCTTCCAACAACATTGTAAAACTGGAGATGGCTGACAATACATAAGAAAATTAAAAAATAACTTTTTATATGGCCTATAAAAAAGCCAAGGCTTAATACAGAACTTAAAGGCTTTGGAAAAAATTTGCAGTGCAACAGAGTTCTAAGGAGATAGAGAACTCAATGTGGCAAAACATCAGGAGATTACAAAAGGAAAAAACAAAGCAAATAAGCTCAAAGCAGTCTGGCTACATCTGATAAACACTGCTCAGGAAAAAAAAAAAAGTATTAAATTATTTTAGAAGTATCTTTTACATATTTAGAAACCAGATGTCAGATGCACATTTCCTTCTTTTCTCCCAAGCAAATGAAAGGGTAACTGAACCTTTTTAGGGTACCTAAATTTTTGAAATTCTAAACCCAGTTTCTCAGGAACAGCACGAAAGGTAAATTCATTATATCCCCAGAGTAATGGCACAGCAACAGATCAATTCTAACAACAGCAAGCACAAAGGAGGCATAGGCTCTAATTCAGAGGAATAGCTTCCAAAGGCAAGATATGCCACAGAGCCTGGGCAAATCCATCTAGTCCAATGGCTGGCTGTCCTGCTGGGACCAGATCATCCTGGGAACTGGACCACACCTGCTTTAGAAGGCCAAGAACCCCACATTTAATGTATCACTCATATCACTGTTGGTTGAAATCCACCTGCCCAGTGAAAGCATCTATGGAACACTGTTGGTATCCCCAAGTGACCCTGGCAAGAACACCCCAATATTGTCTGTCACAACATGACTCTGCTGCCAGGTACACTCAACAATCACTGTGGAAACTTGGGGTTTAATGAGAGAAAAGTGCTAACACAGTCAATTAGGAAATACCCTTCATGTCCTGACTTCCCTCCCCACTTCCATTTCATTATTTTTCAGACAACTGAATCTAAGGATGTCTAAGGATAGACACAGCTAAGGATAGGTTACTGAATCTGATATCATGTGCACTATTGTAATGCATCTCAGTCAGGCAGCTGACAGCAGAGAGCTGAACACATCAATTATGACATTTCATTTACATCAAAGTGATGAGATTTCTAGATAACACTGTTTACCATTTGCCCACACTCCTTCCACCAGGTTACTCTGCCTCTCAGGAGGCCAACAGGACACCTGCTGTCTATCCACATTCACTCACTTGACCCCACAGCTTATTCTCATCACCAAGTCTGTTACTCACAGAAACTCCATTAAGAAGCTCATTACTTGGAATTATCATCCTTTCAATTTATTTTCTTTTTAAGCAGCTATTAAACTATTTAACTGACTTGGGCCCAAAGAGTGGTAACTGAGAATGTTTCCCTGGTGTGGTGGTGAGGATTCACCCTCCCACTCCTCCACACCCTCCAACAAACACCTCTCCTTCTGAAACAGAACAAAAAAAGTCCTGTTGTTCCTGCTTTCCCTGGATTTCAGGCATTTTATATCTAATGCAGTCAGTTCCTCATAAAGCCTGCTGATTTTAAGGGTCAGTCACAAAAGCTTCCCTCAGATTCAAGAAGCCTCTTATTTCCAAATGCTCTCTCAGTACCACTGGGAGCTCAGCAGAGCCCTGAGGCCCACTTGACACCTGCCAAAAGCTCTTGTGCCAATGGCAATTTGCTCAGGTACAAGTCATTCTATGTCAGTAGGGATCTGCCACAATAGAAGAGTAGCCCTGGCTGTGCAGTAATGCCAATAGGAAGAAAATCAGTAAAAGCAAATTCTCCTCACTGAAGTGATGAGATAGGGCTCTCAGCATGCACATACAGGGAACAGACCTGCTGCATAAGAAAGGGTTGTTTCTAGACAGTCAACTTTTCTGACAAACAAATTTACATAATCCAGAGTTTGCTCCAAAACACATTAAAACCAGCACAATTGTTCTTGCTGACTTGAAATTTGACTGGCTTCAAATCAAATCCCTCAGAAAAGCCTCTACTCTGCCAGCAACATGCTTTTGTTTGAGAAGATGCAAATCCCCTAACTGCACGGGGCTTTCTGCACTTCTGCTCCCCTCCTACTTCAGAAGATCTTTTTAGCTTCAAGTCTGAGAAGATAAAACAAAATGCACACTCAGAGCTGTACTTGTTAATTTGTAACCATCACTTCCAACTTCACCTTTCTCACCACCATGACTGACAATTGTTTTAAGAACCCATCATACTGCTTTCTTTGCTTCTCCACTTACATTCTCGAGGTTGAAAGGCAAGAACTCTTGTCCTCCAGCCCCTCTTCTGCCCTTCATGGGTGCTGACTGAGGCAGGATCACCTCGAGCACAATTTGACTGTGCAGTGGTTTAGGTCTTTGACAGGTAAAACACACAAGCACCTCAATTCATGCTGGACTGCACTGGAATTAAGTGACACAAGCATTCACAGGCAGCCTTGCAAGAGGCAGCCTCCAAAACCATGCAACTGGACTCCAGCATCCCTTGCCTGGAGGGAAACTCCTCCCAGGTGGAGTTCACAAAAGCAGCTCTTGCCTTCCTGTCAGGCCTTGTGTAAGCTGGAGTGTCAGCCCCTGCTATTTTCTCTCACTCACATTCCCACCTGAGAGCTCCCAGCTGTGGTACAGCAAACACCAAGCACTGTATTCACTGCTCCTTGCTGATAATGGTCTTTACAGGAATCTGACAGTGAGGGATTTTTTAAGTAAGAATGCTTTGACATTGCTATTTCTCACTAAAACCCAAACCACTGTGTTGACAAAATTTTAGATCAAGTAAATCCTTACATGCCCTATAATGAAGTCTGTTATGTGCTATATTCACCTGCTGATTTAGATCTCTGATATTTGCTTTGACATCATTCACAAACACAGGAATAACCATCAGTTCAGGCTTAATCTTGACACAAACTGCTTCGAAAAAGATTCAGAATAAAAGAGTTTGTGTACAGAAAGCAGCGGTTTTGCAAACTCCTCTCAGTAATCAAAGCTCACATGGAAGCCACGTGCTGTTCTTCAGGTGAATGTTTCAATGTCTGGCAAAAAGCAAAGAAATTGCTGCATCCATCTCAGTTGTGAAAAACATCTTCAGCTAAACTTAAAATGGTTTTTATCAGGTTGGAAGAAGTATACAGGAAACAAACAAAACAACGTGATCTACAGAAAAGCTTCCCTAAAGCAACATTATACCACATGCCAGTGGAATTGCAGAAAGCAACTAGCAACAGGAATCAAGTTTCTCAGAGCAAGGGATGAGAAGGCATTTTTTAATGAGAAGGCATTTTTAAAAGTTTATCTCTTCAAAGCAGACAGCTTGAGAACAGTTTGGTGTGAATTAGAAGCCTTGAATCAGGACTCCAGTGGCATGATTAAGCACAGGGATCCATTTTTCCATCTGAGGTTAGTATCTCACTACAGGTATCTGGTAAAAACAGAAATCCAGAGCACATTTGGTTACAGCCATTTCCACTCCCAAAACAGAAAGTACCCCTCAGTGCTTCTCTGCAAGCCTTACATCAGGACTTAGGAAGTTTTGCTTCTGAACCACCTTGCTACCTTAAATCAGCAGGCAACACACTCCAGACTATTAATTTTCCTCAACTACACAAACATTTCTCTGCACTCATAAGAAGGCTCCTGAATTAAAACTAATAAATCATCAATTTTGGAATTCTGCTATTAGATCAGTGACAAATTAATCTCCAGCTGCATTGCAGAGACAGCTGTAGTATAAATGCAGACACACTGATTATCAGTGCTAGACTACAAAAACAGCCCCAAGGCCTGGCACCATAAAGCCAAAATCACTCAGAGGAAAGCAAGAAATAACAGTGCTGATAAAAGACCCAGGATATAAATGGTTTGGATTTCATATTAGCTGATACCAGGAGTATTTGTCACTAATGGGTAGTAGGGCAATGCCAGCCAGAAATCCAGTAACAGTACATCAGGATCTTCTTAGTGTAAGAAATTAGGAGAGGGGTTAAAACACAGGGTTGGATGCTGGAAAATACTGCTGTATTATTCTGCAGAGAGTTAAGCAAGTTACAGCTGGCAAGAATCCCTACATAATATCCCTGAAAATGGTGAAATACAGGGGTCTCATGCTCTTGTTCCACCATAAAAGGAGAAACGGGAAAATTTCAACAAAGTTTGTCTGAAGTGACTCAATCCAGTGAAGAGTGGATTCTGCACTGACCATGAAACAGACAGAAGTGCCCCAAAACAAGCTCAGTGTCCCACAGCAAGGACTGGCAGCTTTCTACCTGCCTGAGCAAGGCAAACCATCCCTGCTGGCCATGGTGACAACCACCTCACGCAGTGGGATGGCCCACAGATATTTGGTAGTTTGTGCCAAAATCTTCTGGCCCTAAACCTGGTAATTCTGCATAAAGCAAACCTAGAAATGAGAAGGTCAGGCAGTCATCAAATCTGTAGCAAATTATTTTCTTTTATAGCACGACAGGTCAAGGGAGAGGCAAATCAAGCTGTGCTGATTCCTAAAGGGGTGCTGAGAATTAACCAGAACCCTGAAGCTACCCACACTGGGCTCCTGGGGACTTCAGCTGGAACTGGGAACAGGAACCCACCAAGAAAACATCCAGAACAAAATTGTTTACAGAAAAAGGACATTTCTTTCAGTATCAGTGAACATGACAGTGCTGGAAGGAATCAGGTCTCTGAAGAGAAGCATTCAGGACCTGAAATCAGAAGCGTGCCTAAGAGAGGTGAGTCAGAAAGGACATGGACTGCTCAAGCCTCAACAACAAAACAAGGACACAAATGAGAGAGTGAAAGGTGAGCCACAAATATAGAAGACAACAGCAGGAGGACCTGTTAGCTCCTGCTATCTCAATTCAGCCATGGAGAAGGTAAAAACAAACCTGGTTTGTAATGTCAGAGACTATATATAGTTTACTACTTTAGTTTCTGGGAGATGAACTGTCTGAAAGGATACTCATTAGAGTATATTTAGACTGCAGACCACTATGGTGCAAAATTTAAATTGGAGCACATGACATCTTCCTCTTGAGTTCCCACAAAGCCTGGGGAGACAGCATTAACAACTAAGATGCTCAGAAGTTTTTCAATTATGTATTTTTCTAAAAATCCCAATCCTTCAGAATGGTTTACCAATTCCATTCATTTCTTTCAGTCTATCTGCCTATGTGTGAGCTCTCCACAGCAGTGTGCACACAGTCTGCCAAGAATCTGGACCCCAGGATGACTGTTTGGGCCCTGCAGTACATGGGCTGTCCAGAGCATGGATCCCAGAGCTGCTGTGCTGAGGAGGGAGAAGAGTGATTCCCCAGGTAAACAGGAGCCTGAACTGCAAGTGCCAAGGCCTGATCTTCACCAGCACCTCTGCAGTCCAAGCATCAACTCCACAAAACAGGAGACAACTGTTTAAAGAAATTAAAGGTAATCGTTGCACAGTGCAAGAACACCAAGCTCATGATGTGAGCCAAGAGCACTTGAGGAGCTCCAAGTAACTCTACACAGGTCTCAGAAAAATATCTCTGAGTAGCAAAAGCAGCAAGATGTTAGCCCCTCCAGGAAAACCCCACAGAGTGGGACACATACCCCCAGTCACAAACATGAATGAGGAGATTAACTTATGGGAATGACCAGGTGACTTGAAACATCTCATTAAGTGGCTCTGTCCTAAAAGAAGATAAAAAATAAATCAGGTCCAGCAAGTCAAAAGAAAGACAGCAGCACCATTAAGGTTAAAAGGATTGATGTAGGTGAACATCAAAGCTGTTCAGCTCCAGAAAGGAAAAGCCTGAAGGAAGTACAGGAGACTTGATCTTCAGGCACATGTTAGAATGCTCCTGTCACTGCCTCTCCTAAGAGTCCAATTAATTTCAGGGAAAATGCCTCATCTTCTTGCTTGAGCACCATCTCCCCCCTCCACTGTACCTCTGAGCAGTAACAGATTCCCAATCAATCTGTAGAAACATGCAGGGCTCTGTTGCAGAGCTGCCTGGGGTTATGAGCCCTTCCACAGCAGCCCAGTCAGCTGAGCCAGCCACGAGCGAGCAGCAGCAGGCAGATCCCCAGGTACTGCACCAGCCCACAAACATGCAAACAACAGATTCCCCCTGCAGCACTGACATCAGAACTGTGCACACACCCTCTGCATCCTGCAGGGACAGGCTCAAACCTGACCTGTAGGCTGACACTGGGAGAAGAGAGCTCTCCCTAGGGTGAATATTAAACTTACACATTAGAACAGTTCTCACCAGCTTTACTAAGAATTGCACGTGTGGTCCAAGACTATTCATCCTTATGTGTTCTCTGCCAGTCCCATCCTCCAAAAGCATCCTTCCCTCTGCAATGCTCCATGAATTTGAGTGCCAGCTTTGTGAACAAAACAAAGAATGATTTTCCAAGAGATAAACATAATGAGTTTGGTAAACTGGCCAGAGTGATGTAATCCAACACGAGACATCCAAAACAAAGTTGGTTTTGATTGTTAGTGCACTGGGGACAAGGAAAACCCATGAATCAAACTAAGATAACTTTTACCTGTGGACCTTAATATGTTTCCAGAAGAGAAGCATCATTATCACTAATTTTACAGAAAAGGAAATTGAAGTAATGAATATGAAAGAATTACTCAGTCACCTAACAGATCAATTACAGAGAAACAAGATATTCTGAATCTCATTACAGTTTCATTGCAAAACACTAACTCTGATCTGCACAGAGCCAAGCCACAGAATGCCATGGAGACAGATAACTGCAGTACTGACTTATTTGCCCCAAGACATGACTAGTCCAAAAAATCCTGGCTCATTTGTTTTTATGGTTCTAGGGCCACCTTCTGTAGCCCTGAAAATATCTTTCATTTGCACTTCTTCAGAAAAAAGCAAGAGAAAAATCACATGTATTTCAGGCTATTACCTTTAACAGAAAGCTGAACAATTTAAACACATCATTATCTCTTCAACAAGAACAGTTGAGTAGTATATTCAAATTAACAGACCAAAACATTTTTCTGCTACGTTGCCATACCTAGACAACAAAACATGCAGTCACTGGGACATGAAATGTGTCTGGTCAACAGAGCCTTTCTGTTTCTTATGTAATGTATAATCATGTATAATCATACATTACATAAGAAACATTTAAAAAATCGTTATCGCACTATTGGCTATTAAATCCACTACATGTTGTTACATTAGAGGAATTTAAGACTTGGGAACAATACCCTACTTATTGAAATTAGTAAAAATTTTGTCCTTTCTTCAACTGAGCTAGAAACTGATTTATTGTTGTTGTTTTAGTTCATTTACTCTGTGGGTTCTTTAAAAAACAAGATGATTACCAATATAACCTCTTTAAGAAAAGACACTACAGCTATTACTGAACAAAATAGATGAGGAACTCCTTTCGTCAAAACTTTGAAAGGGAACAGTTTCAAAAAACCTCCAACAATCTGGTCTATTCTAATTTAAAATGCAACTCCTACAATTATTATTTTTTAAATTCCTTGAACATTATTATACATCCATGTAATTCTTTTTAAAGTTGCTTAAGTACATTTTCTGCTACTGGTCTTTTCAGCACCTCAAAAAGTAGATGAATGTAAACAGGCTGCTGAAAACAAATACTTTTCCTAGACTTTCTACCATGACAGCAACTGAAACTGAACTTCCCAGGTAGCTTGACAGCACAGTGGGTTTAACTGAGTAGCTTACAAAGGTAGAAAAGCAGATTCCCATTCTCTCCTCCACCAGTGGAGTCTCCACGGCTCTCTGCGCTTACAGGGTCTGTGCTCTGTCCATCAGTGCTTCGGCTTTGGAGAGAGCTCTCCTCTGCTCTGCCCCTCAGACCTTTGCACTGGGGGGTTCTGATCTCACAGCTTTCCAGGACTACCCCAGGGCACCCCTGGAGGCACTGAGTGCCACCACTCAAGGTGATTGCACTGCTTTTACCACAGCTCCAACGGGCTCATGCAGAACTTGGCTGCTCATTAAATCACCTCAGGGTCAGCCTGCCCAACAGAGTCACTGTCTAAAATCTCACAGACATATGACAGGCAAAGCAAAAAGCTGCAACAACCAAGCTCCACATAATTTGAAGGTCAGTCTGCCATCCTACACAACAAGTATTCCAGTCAGAATAAAAGTTTTAATGTCCATGGCTTCCATGAAAAATAAATTTATTTACAAAGGCAAAGCTTGCAGTCATCATTTCAGAAACACCTCCTTGACGCTGGCAGGTGTTTTGCAAGCCAACAGGCTGCACAACCTGGCCAAGAATGTCAAACACACAGAGCACGTTACAAAAGGCACAGAAACCAATTCTGTGCCTTCCAGAAAGCTCTCAGTTTCAAACCAGGCTCACAATAAAGCACGAAGGAGTCCCTTACCGTAAATCTCTTTATGTAATCTGAAACACAAAATCCTCCCATGCTCAAACGTAGGGATCTGTGCAGGGCAGATTCTTGATATAAAGTCCCCATTCTGTTTGTCTTGTCTGGTGGTCACCCTGGTAGCCTGCTGCCTTTTACTGAATAAAGCTGCACAGCCTCCCTGGATCTTGCTAGAATTCTGCTTGTGTGATAAACCAGGCATTTCATCTTATCTGCCACTACACCAGGCATTTCAATCATCTCTCTGCCTATCAGCAGCACTAAGTTCTATCCATATCCCAGCAGTTCACTTCCTGAATCACTGATAACAGATACTCCAGGGCACGGAAACAATACAAGATGACAGCCAGACCTCTGGAGTCACTGAGCAGTCCCTTCTTTGCATTTCTTTGTTCCTTTGCTTATTTTAATCCAATTTTACTTTGCTTTAGCTGTAACTTAAGGACAGCACGTTGGCTTCAGCCAAGCAGTGACAAGACTGTCATTTATCCAAGTGCTATTCTATTTTTCAGTGACACTGATAACTATTGCAGGATATTGGCTTCAACACAACAAAAATAAAACTCATGTGGGAATTTCTTGCATGTCCAATTTCTTAAGCACAGGAACTATGAATGGACTCAAAATGACCATTAAGGAGGGTTCATCCTCTATTAGAATTCACATGCCTATTATGTCTTAAACACTGTTCCTACATCTGATGCTATGTACAGAGCCATTCCCTTCAGTCTCTAAAACATCTTACTTACCTGCACAAGTGTATGTTGGCATTTTTGTGAACCCCCTAGATCTAGGATCTTTTAATTTATTTCTACCTACACAGGTAAATATGCAGCCACAATACACCCAAATGATGATCCTCACACATTTGGTTCTCAGCTAATGAATTCCTTTTTATTTTGCCCTGTGTAAGAGACACTTTTTTAAAAATAGAGTTCTTACCTGTAAGTTTGTGTCCATGGAGCACAAATATACAAACAGAACAGATACCAAGATGCTGGATGACCTAAGAAGGCAATTAGTTCTAGAGAAGTAGAAGCAAATCTGCTTTCAGTTTTTATCTGTGTCTTCCTTCCCCACTCAGCCAACAAGCTGTAACAGAATTATCTCTGATTACAAGCTGCAAGTGATCTAACATTAAGATGAATCCATCAGGCACGGGCACACGAAATGACAGCCTCTCACTATGGCCCTGCCTTTGAGCAGGAGGACAAGCACCTCAGAGCTTGGCATGGGCCATGCCTTCCCTGCTTCCATCCCACCAGCAGTGCTCTACCACAGGATGGGTGCACAGGCACTCTCTCCTGAAACAATCAGGAGTGACAGGGACACTGTACCTTTATCATTATGATCTAAGAGATGTCAGGTCCAGACGTGTGGGTACAGAGCTGGCTGCCCCTCTCACAGCAAAAACAAGCGGTGTGTTTCCAGCTGGGTTTGTACAGCAAAATAACAAATATGCTGTTAAAAAACAAAATGAAACCAACGTAAGTCCAGACAAAACCAGAAACAGGCGAGTGAGGAACGCTGGCAGGGCAGAAGCCAGGGAGGAGACAGCCATGCTTGCTTTACTGCCTGGCAGGGAATGTTCCTCAGGTTATCTAACAAACACGTGAACAGGGGCTGCCTGGGGTACAGGATGACTTGAGCACAGCTCATAGAGGTGAGGGCTGCCTCTAATGCTGCACTTAAACCTCCAGAGATGAGACCAGCCTCAGCTGCCAGACCCCTGTGTAATTCCTAACTCAACCTCTGCACCTTTTCCACCTGCAAAACAGAGTTAAACCTTCCCTAGCTCATAGAAAATTCTCACTTTAAATCTATTATTACTATTCTCCCCTTTTAAAGGGCAAGAGTAAACCATAAATTCTAGGTCAAACTGCCCCAAGGTTTTCAAGACCCATCAGTTTGGTGCACGCAGTGGCACAGGGATACTGGTGCCCTCTGAGCTGAAAGCCCTGCCCCTGCTGAGCCATTCCACATGGACAGGGCAGGGATGCTGCTGGCCTTGTGGCAGCAGCTCCAGCAGCATTCCTGGCACTGGGAACACCATCCAGCCACTCTCAGTGGAACAGGAGACCATCCACATGGGCACCTAACTCTTGAACACAGCCTTCAGCTTTTCTACTACGACGTAACTGATTGTGGGAATTAAAGACCCCCAATCCAGTACCTAAGAAAAGAACAAATATTGGAGCTACTCAAGAGGTGCAGGGCTTAACAATGACAACCAACCCAAGGGAGGGAAAGAAGTACTTCTGTATATTTGTGACTTCTTCCAATAGCACAAATAACCATGCAGTTACTCTAGATTTAGTAAAGAGACACTATTACTTAATGTGGCAGCAGAGGCACGTACAGCATGCAAGCACCATGCCATGGGGGAAAGCTTGCATGACAAAGAGAATCCTTTAGAAACTTTGGCAAGAACTCTGGAACGAGCAATGCTCAGCCTGTAACCTTCCATTAGCAGTTCTAAATACAGAACCATAGTGTAAAACAACACCTTCCTGAAGTATTTGCATTAATTAATATTAAGAATATAATTATTATGATGAGTTTCACAGACAGAATTTTTTCCATTTAGGTTCTGAAAAATAATTAATTTAGAGCTTGTCTCTCCCTTGATTTAATTTCTCACAGTGTCAGTAATGGACTGTGTGATTCTGTGAGTACTAAAGGCAACAATTTAGTAGCAACTATGTAACTTTCAATCCCCAACAAGGAAATAGTCCACTTTTCACAAAGTTAAATGTATTTCTGTGACAATGGACACAGGAGTATGTTATCTTTAGTACCTGGGTAAAGTCTAATGGATTTCACATATAAGGAAATATAGATCTTGGTGCCTTGCCCTTGAGGTAGAGGCATGGAAAGTGATCTCTTTGAGTAGAGGCTTTGTAGGTGTCACAAGACACCATTTACTTAGAGAATAAACCCAGAACTTTACCGAAAGTCATGCACATAACATCCAACAAATGAAATCAAGATCAAGGTTAGTACTTCATCTTTTAGAGGAACTCTTCCAGTCTGCTATACTTACACTCCCAAACTCCTCTCAAACTAGAGAAGGTAGCAGCACGTCAGTGCACTTGGAGCACAGACCCAGACGAGGGAAGAGGTAAAGAGGTTTATTATAACTGGCTCCTCCAGCCAGCTGCTGATAGATTTGCCAACTCCTGCCCTAACTACAGAGTAAAATGAGGGGGCTCAGCATTTTTGAGGTGACCTCTCTCATCTCCCAGCATCAGCCTCTGTGAATTAAGAGGAGGTGCACTGGTCCACAAACACCCCATTTTCAGGGAATTTATAATCTAAACATTACTTAGATCAAATGGTTAATACAAAGTATCTTCCTTCCTGAAAAGGAGGGGAAGCTTTAGTCACTCGGCACATTTCTTTTACCCACACTTAAGAGTTATGAAATTACTTCAGCACTTTAGAACCTTTTTGTCATTAATAATCAGGGGCAGGGAGCTACTAACACTGATGTCAGCCAGTCTAAGTCACCATGGCTATGCCCTAAAGATCAAACTGAAGGTGCCCAGTCCTCCTCCAAAGGCACTTCCAGCCTGCACTGGTAACTTACCCTTCCATTACGCTTCCATCCATGCAACAAGCTAGAGCTGACAGCCAGCATACAGGAGTGTTCCCAGGGAAATGCACACAGCATCAGCAGGCAGGGAACTGATACCAGAAATGCTCAGGTGCCCTTCTGTAGCTGATCAGGACAAGTACTCGGGAGCCTGGGAAGACTTTGACTGATGAGGCATTTTCCAAGAGCACTCAATTCCTGGTTGTCTCTGTGCCAGCACCAGCTCAGTGTTAGAGCTGCTCCACTCACAATGGATTAGTATTAAAGGACAGGTCTGCAAGCCTCCCCACCTCATTAATATTCATTTTAGATTTTAAATTCCAGTTACACAAGGACTCATGCCCAAGGCTAGAAGCCTCATAAATTGTATTCCATTTTTAAACCTGCAGCATTCTCTCTCATTGTTTCAGAAGGAAAACACTAGCAGAGACAGTTTTAGGCAAGCTGCTTTTGTTTAAAAGAATACTATCTAAAGCCCTGCTTTAACTTCATTAGCCCACAAAGATTTGCACTACAACGAATCCTGCCTGCAAAGCACAAATACAACTGGCAGCAATTTTAATTCTGTCATTATTCTGCTTTTGTTCCAGCTGCCAAAGCAAGTGCCTATAACGTCTGTAGCTGAATAAACTCACAAAAGGCAACTTACAGAGGGAAGACTTGAAAATAGCTACAACCACCATAAAGAAACCAAATTAAGAGACGAAATGACTCAATATGTACTTTGTCTTCTGGAAAACAGGTGGGTGATTTAGATGATTCTGCATCAAGAGCTACCACATTACACAGCAAACCTGACTTTGATGGTCAGAAGAAAGGTGCAAAGGAGAAGAGATTGAAGCCTTCACTGGAAGGATGGGGGCCAGTTTCAGGGTAGCAGTCTCTGCCTTCTGTGAAACACCAAGCCTTGTTACACAGGTCAACCTGACAGCACCTGTAGCCTTCCAGTCTCCACTGCTGAAGGAATGAACAGCATAAGGAGAAAACAAACTTTTCTCATTTTACCTTTACAAAAGATAAAAGCTACTGCAGCACAGATTTCATGTTTGAAAGCCTATTAGTTTAAAATATGGAGAGGTAACTGGAAACAGGAGTGTCTACATCATTCTTCTACTTGCCTCCTAGAAAGCCTTCAGCAAGGAGGGGAGCAGACCAGGGGATGAGGAGGTTGTCACTTGCATGGGATGAGAGATTTTTATCAAGCTCCTATTCTGCAGATGCCCTATCCTGTCATTTTTTATAAAGAATTAACACATATCCTCTTGCCCACTCTGAGACAGCCACAGAGGTGGTAATTACAGCCTCTCACTTATTGTTCCATTAACTAGAGGAGACATCATTTAAGTGAGTAAGCCCCAGAAAATACACATGAAGCACATGAATGTACATGTGGAAATCAGAATTACAGAATCCTCTAGACTGAACTTGAAATTCAAAGGTAAATATTTTAGCTGTACTTTAACTTTGGCAGCCCAGATTGATGACTTCTTTCCCCTTTCTTTAAATCACTGTCCCCTAACCAGGTTCATTCTAGCCCTCAAAAGTCCTCTTCATAAGATGTTTCCCCATTTTGACTCAGCTCTGAAAAACAAGGATTCACACTCCCAGTGGTGGTGGGATCTTGTTCACCTTTCATATCATGTCTGAATCTGTTCACCACAAAAAAGCCCAGAAAACTCACAAGTAAGGGTACAGATGGGGAAGACCAAACACAGGAACAAAAGAACACAGCCTCTGGAGAATTCCTTTTCCCAACCACTTAATTTCTAGGTATAAAGGAACTTCTCAGCTCAGGGAACAGCTGTAACAGCAGTATCCTTACTCCTCTGCAAATGCAGCACCTCTGCAGCCACTCTCCTTGCTCTCCAAACTGCCCTGCTCTCCTCCCAGCTCCCCAAGGCTGCAACAATGCACTGCTTCCTTCAGTGACATCCCGCAGCTTTCCTTGTCACTCTCCCAAACAGCCTGAACATGCTCATTGCTAATTCCCTTCATCAGACCTTTCTCCATTCTCTGGCCAAGTCCAGCTTGTCTTTTTCCTCCCCTCTCCATTCCTGGCTTGCTCTCCCTGGTCCTGCCTCCCCCTCCTGTCTGGAGCCAGCTGCAATCACCTTCCTGCCTTTGCTATATAAGGAAACCCCACTGCAGCTCTAATGCTGGCTAATAAGGAAAACTGCATGCCTGAAACCCCAGAAACTGAGATTACTGTAATCATAATACAACCCAATAATAGTCTGGCAGTTGCCTTTTAAGTCACAGTGCTTTTGAGTATTACTGCAGTCATGGAGTGCAAGCTGTCAAAAACCCATTAAGATTTCACAGCTTGATCAGCAAAAAAAGCACTGGTAAACTGACAAGCAACAATCAGTAGTAATTAATCTAATATAATCTCAACCCATCTGTTAGTCTCACAAAACACAGTTTTTATGACTTTCTCAGATTCCCAATGTTCAAATAATGAATCCTCTTGTTTCCAAGGAATGCATTTGTAACACAAGCATTCAAAACAGGACATGTCCCCCCTGCTCTTTACCATTTGCTGTGTTTTTATTTTTGATCTTGCTGTAGTTGGTAAGAGTACGGTTCTGCTCGTTTGGATTTCAAATTTTTGCAATACATTAACAGTCTAATAAAGATTTTAAAAGGCAAAATATTTTGAGACTAATTTTCCTACGTACTCTTGCCATCAGTCTCAACCACTGAACAGTACAAATCGTTCAAGTATCTGTTTCCCCTTCCAAACTCCTTTAACCTTTTATTTTTTTCCAGAACTACATTTAGATGCACACGCATGAGCTGTAAGCAAACGTGAGCTTCCCTGTTGCTAAGAAACTGTGTGCCAGAGCCAGCCCTGCCACTGTTGTAAGCAACAGCACCACAGCTGCCAAGTTTGGAATTCGCTCAGCGTCAAGAAATTTAAGCTGAATATTTTGGATGAGACTCCCAATCTTCTTAAAATGGGTGTGAGCAACAATGAAAGAAAAATAGATCTCGAGATGACCAGAGTCATGAGTAATCCTAACGCTGGGGGACACTTCTCCTATCTGAACACTCAGGCTGTATTTCAGAATGCAGCTATTAGTATTTATCTAAATTAGGCTTCTTGCTCAATTTCTACTCAGCCCATTACACACTGCTTTGAAGTACTATTTTCAAAACATTCCTCTTTGTAAGTGTTAGAAATAATAATTGTGATCATTCAGCTAAATAAAATGTTTGTTTTAAAAGTGCCTTTTTAAAAACCTTTCACCAGATGTCAAGACCTACAATTGTAAAAAAAAATAAATCTTAAAAGTAAATTCTAATGCTGGTTTTCTAATCTTAAGATAGATTTGTCCACACAGTTTAGTAAGGAATTCTAGTTGTACAATTAAAAAACACCTTTTTTTATAGTTTCTAATATAGTTTCTTGTTTGTCATCACAATCAGAGGTAAATCTACCTCAGGATCAGGCTCCAAATCAGTACCTGGCCAAAACTCAATATACTCTGCCCTAAGCATTTCCTAACTTACTGCACCACTTTTCCTTCTTGGGAATTGCTCTGTCCTAAAGAACAGAGATATCTGTCAGTTTGCTAAGATGACAGGAAACAGTCTCTATGCTCCACTGTTTCAGAAAGCTACAATAAAAGGCACTTTTACCTCAGGCCTCAGTCCACAGTTCCTCAGTGAACTCAAACAATTTGAGCCTTATTCTAACTTCATTCACCCGAGGTTACACACCAACCTTTGACAGTTTTAACAGTCCCCAGCTGAGAGGATCACACAAAATAAACAGCTGTTCTTTCCCAGAGTTTCTGACACTCGTGCCTTTCCTCTGACTGTACAACAAAACCCATACCACCCCCAGGACACCGTGTGGTTTCACAGACAGATTTCATTCCTACTGCACTCTTATGCAGGTTATGACAAGTCTGGATCTAAAGATCCCTGAACTCTGCTGTTAGTGAACTGTATGCCATTCCTTAAAAATGTCCTTTAACACGAGGATATTTTATTTGCCAAAGAAGTCAACTCCACCAATAAACACTGTTTGCAAATACACTACACACTGCTGTGCTAGTAAAATCATTGATTCATTTTACTGAAAACCAGAACCCCTGGGTCACCTCTTGCTCCAGAGAGTTCACTGACCCTGAAACACTTTGGTGTTGCTGAGAACCAGGAGCTGGGGCCCAGAGCAGCTTCACAGCAGAGACTCCAACTCCTCTCATCACTACACCTGCTCACATGGCCACACACACTTTGCTACACAACTTCTCCAAATGAACCAACTCTGACCTCAGTCTAAAGATTTCTCTTTATTAGCATGATATTTTTCATTAAATATTCATAAGTTGTTTGTTCCAAGACAAAACAGAAACCACAGAAACTTGGTAAGCTGCCAGACTATTCATATTTGTACTCCTGGTATCTGGAACTCTCACTGTTCTTAACAGCATTTTATGGTCCTCAGTGCTGTCCAGGATTAAAAATAGTATTTAATTCTTAACTCTTAACAAAATCAGTAAGTTATAATTGAGAGAAATAACATGCAGTAGAAGACCAAAGGCAGTAAACTAAGACAGAGCTCAGGTTTGATGTACAAAGTTAAGAAGCACCAAAAAAAGCAGCTTATGGGGTGAGGAAGGGGAAGATGAAGAAGAGGTACCTGACCTTTTCCTGGGGAAATGCTGCATGATTACACCAAATAATTCATGTGAACCATGTTCTGGGCTTGAAATTTTAAACAAATTTGGTGAAAGCAGGTTTAGGTTTTCTTCTGCAGAAAAAAGGAAAGACAGATTTATCCACTTTCATTGCCTCTGCCTAATCAATTCCTTGCCTCTTACTTGGATGGCACATACCAACCAACAGCTGACAGTGCCAGAAACCCTTTTAAAGTAAGTGCAGGGAAAAAACCCTCAAATACCTTAGTGCATTGATTCACAGATATTTTCAGTTCATTATGAACTCACAATATCTGTGGAAATCATGCAGTGTCTGATCTGCCATAATGCAGAAAAACTGATCTTCATCTCAACCAAAAAACCTGCTTAATCATGTATAATGTTGGGACAACCAGACTTAAAATTCTGTAACCTGTTTTGAAAGTGGTAACCTAAAAAAGAGGAAATAAAATTATTCTATGATTTATTCGAGCTGTAACCAAGATACAAGGACAGTCCAAGATAGAAGGAACAGACACAGAGCTGCTAATAGCTTCATGATCACTGTTTCACTCTAACACCCCAAAACCAAGAAAAGCTACAAAAGAAAAAAAAAATCAAAAAGCATTATGTAAAACCAACCTAAAGACCTTGTTTGGGAACTGATATTTAAAGCCAGTATCTCATTTTTAGTGTCTTTCTCAATAAATCCTGCTCAACCAGAGGGCAATGATAATCTGCAAAGTATTCCCCAATAACTTGTCCCAATTTCAACTTTTTTTAACCAACCATAAGAGTATCAGAACAAAAATAACTGGACAATTAAAACATGTTTGTAAAATTTGACCAAAGAAAACTTCCACGGGGCTTCCAGGGCAGGTGAAGTGTTTCCTTAAACCATTTTCTATTTGATTGCCAATTTGAAGTTCAGAATTCTCTGGTCCTGACAAATTATCCAACTCCACCAATCCTCACACCTCAAGAACTGATGTCCCACACAACTGATGCAGCAATGTTTCAGTGCAGACAGCCAGTAACACCCATTAGCAGGATCTTAATTTCCCACCTTAGACAGGAGTGGTGTTCTAAAAAAAATCATCTTTCAGGTTGCTTTCACTGCAAACTGAACACTTTCCCCTTGCTGGTCTCCATGCTGAGAATGCCTGAGCACAGAGAGCTGTTTGGAACACGGCTGCCATCTGGGAGCAGAGCAGAGGAAATGCAGAGAAATCTCAGGCCCAATTTTGAACTGTGAGCCCACTCGATGGTCAGACATGCTATTACACAAAGCTGTAAACACTGGAAGCACGGATCTTCGGGAAAAAAAATGGAAAAGAAGTGGCAGAGAGCAGAACTTGTTAAAAAGTGGTTTACAGACAGTTCCTAATACAATACTGAACTATTTGGTTCACAACAGTTTATCCAGTCAAGCAACTCAACATGTACAGAGGTGCAGTGGTATTTCACTTTATCTTCTTTTGTTCATTAAAAACCTGCAGCCTAATTCCCTTTTTCTGAAAGACTATTCTTCCGTGTGAGATTGCAGGCTACAAAAAATGCAGTGAAACAAACGAAGTCAGCCAGAACCACACTGACAGTCAAAGGCAGAGGCTAAAATCTTACAGCGAAACCAGTCACAAAAAAACTTCACATAAGCAACTTCCTGAAGCCTCACCATATTTATTCTTGCTTCTCAGAAACAATGCAGTTTCCAAGCAAGTCAGAGCTGCAGTACATAGAATTTTACTCTTTCATCATCCAGCTGCCAGTGGCTTTATTTTAGTTTCACAAACCAAGAACAAATACAATTTAAAATTACAGTCTACAGTGATTTGCCAGTGTTTCACCCATGGATCATCCCTAACACACAAAAGAAGGAGCTCTTGAGATCCATCACGTTGATGCCTATTTTGTACAAAGCAGACACTCTGCAGTTCAGGTATGAGTATGTTCCAAGGAATGTGTCTTGGCACACCACAGTTACCAGGGCTTTGGAAGAGGCCAAAATGTCCTGTCTATATAGGAAAGAATGGCTTGTTTCTGGTTAATGGGAAGAGAAATCAGGTTTCTTGCTTTGCCAGATCCCCTGGCAAAGACCCACTCCCTCCTGAGGTGTTTTCAAGGCCACCTGCTTCCACCACAGCTTTCTCAAACAACCTGGAGGCAATCGGGGGAAGTAAAGTAGCATGAGGATATGTGGGATGGAGATGACAAAAGAAACCTGGGGAATACAAAGAGAAGAAATACAGAAATAGAACTCAACCTGTTTCAGGAGAGCCTCCATCAATGAAGGAGAAAAAATGGCCTTGCACATTTGAGAGGTACCAACATGTTTTTCAAAAGTACTGATTAGAAAAGACACCAATCTAAATGTAGAAATTAACTTACAGTTTTGCCACATCCCACATTAACTTCGGTCCTGTGACAGTATCCAATTCCACGTGCAGGAGCAGAAAGAGACAGAAACCTGTAGGAAAGCAGGTCAGAGCACCAGAGACTGCCTTGGCAGCTCCCTTTGTCCCTTCCTAACACAGCACATCTCATTCCAGCAACAGAAGCAACACCAGCCTGATCCTATTTCTAAGTCAGAACTTCCCTTTTGTCACTGGGACTTTAACAACTTACCATGCAAACATATTCTCTATCCTTAAGATTGGCCCATCTGTCCTTACTTCTGGTATCTGTGACAGGCTACAGTTCTGGGAAGCACAAGTTTAATGATGCAGAGAAGTCAGTCTTGTATTTGCAATTCCTCATTTACTGGAATAAAAACAAATGTGTTCTAGTGGCTTAAGCACATTTCCACACCATCTCTCTCATCCACTGTTAATAAGGATGCAAATTATTCCTTAGGAGTTAAGAAGTGAAAATCACTCTCCAAGCTTCCTGCTTTTACTTACTCAGTTTGCATTTCATCAGTGCCTTGTGGCTTAACTTGAAGCTATCACAGCTCCTTCAGTTAATCAGTAACTAATAAACAGCCAGTATTTGATAGTCCAGCTTTATTAATAAACATCTTGGCTTCCACCTAGAGATCAGTTCTGTAGCTGAACCTCATTAGGCAATTCTCATTACTCAATGTGATATTGAAAAGCACCAGTAATACTGAAGAAAAAGACATTTAGTTGCATTTCCCCTCCTACAACAGAGCAAATGAAAGGTGACTAAACCCCAGTGTGTCAGATTTTATGAATGTAATTATCTCCTACACCTCCTCCCTCAGATTTTACACAGCTTGAGGCTTTGGAGGTTTTTCTTGGTAAAATAAAGCCTCAAGTAGTTACTAAAGGAAGAGTTTGGCTGAATTTACACTGTTCCACTTTAAGGAAGACTACTTTGTTGAATGTGTCCCCCAGAACTGTTTCTATCAAAACAGTTCATTTTTGCACACTCAGGTAGTCTTTGCTTTGGTATTTACAGCCAACAATCCAAACACAACACCAATAAGAATTATGCTTTTAAAAGACAGTCAAAAAAAGCTCTGGGGAACAAAAGGAACTACCATATCCTCGTGTTTTGGAAATATCAGTCACAGGATGCCAACTGCAGATGTACATTTCTGATGTCTCCTCCTCTCCCTCTCCAGTAAATAATGAGCCAAGAAAGTGTACAGGACAAGAACTTAGCAGCTGGACAAGGCAGATACTCAGCAAATAATTGTTACAAAACAAGTGCTTGGCTCTCAAACTTCAGGAGTCTGACCCCCAAAGTATATGATTTTTAAAAACCAACTCTATAGAGCAAGAAAATGTTCTGTTCAGATAATTCATAAAAAATAAGTTGTCTAACAAAATAATCCTCCCAAATCAAACCACTTTAATTTTCCTCCTATCAGAATTATATCACCCCTATTAAAAAATGTAAAACTGAAATCATACCTAAGATGAATACCAGATTTATAAGAGGATTAAAACCAACACACCCTGAGTATCAGAAACGTACTTAATTCTCAGCTCAATAAAATATTGGAATATCAATTTATTAAAAAGTTACGTGAACTGTACATACATAAACTGCAATATAGCTGAAAAATCTGAAATATATAATTTTAAAGGAAAATCATTTCTTTCTGAAAATATTTAAAATATTGCATTTCTGGCAGCAAATTCAAAAGAAGTGCTCTGGAATGGGTGCAGTCTCTCTGTGCATTTGTCTAGCATTTGTCTTCAAGGTGTGAAACATATCTGCTTTCTGATTTTTCACAGCACAATCTTGTGACCACTTTCTTTCTGACTTGTAGAGACAGAATTCAATTTCCAAGAACAGGAGTAGAATTTTATCAGGAAATGCTATGGTCCTTGTTGGTGCAGACAACACACTTTCCGAGAGTCCATGGCACCTTGGAAATCTGCTAGCCATCCTGCATAAAATTGCATCAGATTGTGCTCACAAGTTACAGAATAAGTCTTTGATTGATAATTTTTCTGTTTATTTCCGCCAAGGCCACTGAAAATACGAAGGCCTTTTCATCTGAAAGGTTAGCATACATGTCAACTTCTTTTTCTTGTTTCTCTGTAGAAGAAAAAAAAGTCACTATTAGAAGCTTTTTCCAGTATTCGAAGTTAATGCAAGTTACACAGAAATTAGTAACTTATGTGAAGCAGTGGAACTGAAGTTAGACAATTAACTCCTATGCACAGAGGGAGTGAGAAAGAGGAGGAAGTAATAGAGGCACACAAAGGTGCTGGAAGAGCCATAGAATGAGTCAGCCAAAAGCATGACTGAATTTTTCTTCTCTAACTAAGAAGGAAGAATGAGTTGTTAACAAAGATAAACATTCAAGTGTTCCTTCAGGATTTTTTTGGTTTTGGTGGTTTGGGGTTTTTTTCTTTTATATGACCACCTCCCATCCAAGAAAACAAAGTTAATTTATAATATCCTCATTAAACACAAGATCTGCCCCCTTACAACTACATGAAAGAAACCCAAGAGTTTACTGACAGTGTCAAAGGCCAAAGAGCAGATACTTGGATGAAGTCAGGCTCCAAATTTATCATCATGCACATTTCTGGACTTTCTACACTGCAGACTTTCCATCTCATCCCAGCTGTAGAGCAATGCTAACACCTCACAGAGCAGGTAAAAGCC
Source organism: Cettia cetti (assembly GCA_013401135.1). Taxonomy (NCBI): domain Eukaryota; kingdom Metazoa; phylum Chordata; class Aves; order Passeriformes; family Sylviidae; genus Cettia; species Cettia cetti. The sequence goes on along the minus strand of VZUI01023919.1, from coordinate 11,086 downwards.
CATGAGCTCCCTGCACTGATGTTGGCTTGCTTCAATGCCACAGACACACAACAGGAAGCCATCAAAAACTTCTGTACTGCAGTGCTCAAATAAATTATGTTACACTACAAAAATTCATAAAATAATACCATTTGAGAATTACCACTTTCCTTAATATCACCTCCTCCAGATCATGACTAGCTGTATCCCAGTGTAGCTAGCCACAGGTAGCTGACACAAATTGTTAAGAAAATAAAGCCGAAAAAGAAACAGTTTTGTCAGCAAAAGGCCAGGCTTGTAGACAGAAGGAAGAGAGAAATACATTCAGAGCTCTCAGCTGTGCAACTCCATCTCTAATCCAGGTTCCACAGCGGCCTGGACTCGTTTACAGTCACAGCACAAAGCTCACCTCAGAGACCCCTCTGCCTCACAAACACACAGTCACACACAGTCACACCCTGGCCACTACTCCACAGAGACACCTAAACCAGCATGGCAAAGCCTAAGAAAAGGCAGCACTGGAAAACAGCAGAGAGCACAATCAGGAAAAGAGATCCCAGTATCTCCTATCTCCACCTATGCACACAGTGACCCTTCAGTGGGTTCACATTCACAAAAATGGTTTTAGATCAAGCATCACATTTGTGTTACAGCTTCAGAGAGAACTCCAGCAGACTGCCTGCCCTGTGAAATCAAGTGCTCGTGTTCCTCAACCAAATGGGAGAAGCTCTAAAATCCTTTTTGCTGACTTCCTGGCTATGCAAGGCAATATCCTCTAGTGTACTGAGTTTGAAATGAGTTTGAAAGTGAGTTTCACAGTGTAAGACAAATCAGCTTCTGCATGTACACTCTGGGTTGCTCCACTTCCTCCCTCTCACCATTGAAAAATTAACAATGCTGGGAGTTGTTCTGAGCACAGACACTACACACACTGGTTATTCCACATTAACCTTTTCTATTTTCATATCTAAGCTCCACCCCTTGTTTCATACTTCCTGATCCAAACGAATCCAGCCACAACTTGAACATATCAGCACCCAGCAAAATTAAAAATACACCCCCTGCACTGCAGCCTGGTTGCTGTTAACAGACTGTGGACTTTGTAGTTTCCCTTCCTCCCAGATCAGCCTTATTCTGAGACTTCAGCTTACTGAAATCTTGGTATCAAAGAGTATGAGGGATTAACACAGGTGTGCAAGCTTCATACACTCTCAGGACAATTGCAGTTCTCATCAGTAATAAGTGAAGAGCTCACACCTGCAAGACATTTTATCATACACTACTCCTAGGATACCACAGCTTGCACACACACTGAAAACTTTCCACTTTAGTCTTAGCTGAGAATAGTTCTGACTCATTTCTCTATTATGAGCAAAAGAAAAATAGTATTGTGTTTCTACAAGACAGTAAGACATTAAAAACTAGAGGGGGTTACTATACAAATAAGAGGCTATTTAGCTGAAAATAGTTTTTCTGGATCACATCTCTTGCATTCCCAGCTCTCCTTCAACCCCCTTATACTGCAGCCCTTAAAACAGTGATTATGTACAAATCACATATGGACCTCCACCTTCACAAATTTTGCATGGATTCATTTTTCAAGATAGCAAGTTACTTCAAATATGCACACTGGGCAAGCAAATGTTTGAGTAATGCAGCTGGGAATTACTGAAAAAAGAAAACTTGCATCAAGAAGATGTATTCAGCTTGAGTTTTATCAGGATACTGAAATGTATTTATATACCTTTATGAAGATTTGGCTTGCTAAGTAACAAGTCTGCTTTATCCAGTCTGAGACTTACTTGCTGGCAACCTCTTTCAGAATAACCAATACCACTTCCTCCAGTATGTAAGGGGTTTTGTTTGCTTTAATACTATCTGGGTTATTATCCAGATAACAAGGCAACCTGGGAACCAGTCTAGATGTGTGTCACAGTCCTACACAGTAAAACAAAGAACACACCTCTGCAACAAAACCAGGGTCAAATTATTATGGAATGTTTGTATTTTCAAAATACATTGTAGTACATCTGACAAAGAAATTAAATTACAATTTTGACAAGCCAAGGCTGCAGGGACAAGTTCCTGTTTTCCAGGGTCATCACATGGCTCTGAAACAAGTGATAGGATAATTTTCTGAGTCCCAGTACTGCCATATCCCCTCAATCTACATCTGTTTCCTCTTTCCTCCCCCTCCAGTCCTTCTTGTTAAATCTGTAGGAAAAAAAATAGCTTGTTTTAAAAAGCCTTTTTGCTTATTCTATTCTTCCTAATTGCTGCAGCTCTTTGCTTTAATGTGAGGCAGTCATGAAGGACACAAAAGAACCAGTCAAAGGCACAGACATAACTGGGAACAAGCACACTGTGTATGGAATTGCATGACAAGCAAGGAAGCAAAGCTACAGATGTCATCAGGGTCTTTAGGAAGGAAATTTTCACAGCTGGCTGGTCTTCAAATGTACAGATAATCTGTTCTTCCATGTTAATACAACTGAGGTGTTTTCTGTCTGCCTGTTTTTCCATCTACAAATGCATAAGGAACCAAATATTTAAACACCCATGCAAGCAGTGGCTTCTTCTCAAGTCTTTGGGTCAAAAGCACAAGCTCTAGTGACAAGAAACACGTACCCAAAATATCCTCGAGCCATGCACCAGGCAAGGAAATAAGATCCTGCCATTGGCACTCCCAAGCTGACTTTGAACACATACAGAGTGCTACAAGGACTGGCAACCACTCACACAAAAACCACCTTAACTGGGGGACAACTACACTTGCTTAAGATACACAAACAACACTACCAAGCAGCAGATGAGGTAAAGGGAAAATATTTTTAAAATTCCTGCTAATTACTCCACACATAGTAGTTTTAATTTGGAAAGCAACTCAAAAAGGGAGAGGTCAACGTTAACTTGTTTTATTAATTACTTACAAAAGGATGAGTTCACAGCTGAATTTATTTTTACATTACATATAAGGTCCTTACAGCCTTATATATAATTTTTTTTTTAATCTGCCTGATAATCATCACAGTGGTGTATGTACACTACAGTCTGACATAACCAGAAGTAAGAAAATATTCTCAGCCTACTTAACCCTGACCAATAAGATGAGCTGCACTTGGGCAAAGACAATGACAAATAGGTGTGAGCCAAATCCCTGCACAAGAGGCTGAGGAAGAACCAGCCATCACAAGACCAAGGAAAAGGGATGGTAAAAACAGCACAAGATGAAGACAGTCTTATCAAGTCAGATTCAATTTAAGAAAGCACCAAGAAAAGGCACACCAGGCACACCCTTACACTAAGCTCCCCCTATATCCAGATCTCCAGTCTTCCATCACAAAGCACTGCAGTATTGCCACACTTAGGAGTTTGCAGCAAGAGGTTACAAACATTCAGCCTGGTTTTGGACAGGAAAACATGTTCTCTAAATACCCCTCCTGCTGTCAAATTCTTGCTTTTTGGAAACTATAAAACATGTCTTAAGAAAATGGATCTTTTCCTTTGGTTACTTTCCTCTTTGTCAGGGGCTGGAAAAGAAGATTCACTTTTACAGGGCAACCTAAGCAGCTTGCTGGAATTTTAAAACCAAGGTTGTTTGTGAACTAGACTGGCAGTTAACTGCCCAGAAAAGATCCTAAAGCTACCAGACAAAGTCCAGCTTAGATCAGTAACAAACAGGGAAGCTACACACATCAATAAGTCATATGCAATAGTGAAGAGATAAGATACTACAAAGTGTATTTCTATTATAGTAAAATAGCTGCCATCTGGAAAATATACAAAAATGAAATCCCACCTCCTCTTTCCACATTGAAAGCACAAATCCAAATTCGTAACTGTTTTTGTTTTAAGAAACAATAATAAACAGATTTATATTAAACAGCAGAGATATCAAAATTGGTTTTGAGAAGTCAGAAATTAAAGGAATCTTCAACACGGTTTAACACTTCATCTTTTTGTAAGGTGGAAAGGAAGAAATAATTGCATGTCTGAGTTATGCCACATAATACACTTCAAGACTTCAGGAGTTTGAAGAACAATATCTGATGAATATTTGTATGAAGTCTCGTTATTCTCCTTTTTATCTGCCTTCCAACCTTCTGAAGCCCATGATATGTTTTGGATTCATAAATCAGAAGGTCTAAAATTACTATCTCAAAAAACACAGCTAGCAAATGCAATGTCAATAGGCTCTTAAAACAAGAGGAACCCTGAGTGACAATTACATTCTTGAGGGGTTCTAGAATTACTCTAGCTGTGTAACAGCCTCTTTACTGTATAATGATTAAAAACAGCAGGGCACCAAGGGACCTTAACAGGCAAGGAGTTTTTTTTCCTCCAGAAACATGGGACCAAAATTCAGGTCATAGAAGTGTTTCAAGATGCCCCTTTTACTTTGGCCCTTCAAAACATTTCAAGAAACTTTTTAAGTTATCCAGTCATCCTAATGCCCTCACAGACAACAGATATCATTATATGGTTTGTCCTTGGGATAGACAGCAGCAGCACCTCAAAAAAACAAAACAAAAACCCCCAAAAACCCCGTACACAAAAATAAAAAAACCTACTTAACACTTCAGTCCAATGGTGTTCAACCTACATGTTGAAACTTGATATAGTGGTAAAAAATACAGATTTAGATCTTTGCAGTTAGTTTCATCAGACACTGAAACATAAAACCAGAGGTTTCTACACATGCAAATCAGTCCCTTCCCCACATTAAGGTATCAGGTACTGGCTGAACTAGTCTAGTTAAATGGTTTGAATAGTATAAAGGTTTACTGATTAAAAAAAGATACAAATAGAAAATCCAACAAACAGATTGCTCCAGCTCCCATACCTCTTTCTTCCTCGTGCTTTTTCGCTGAGGCACTCTTAGGTCTTCCTCTTCCTCGTCTGCTATGATCTGAGTGGCTGTTAGACCTGGATCTTTTTCGGTTTTCTAAGTCTTTATTTACTGCAGAATTTATCTTCTCTCGCTTCACTCTCTCTGTCCGCCTCCTTTTGGCCTCACTCTTGTTTTCTGTGCAAATGAACAGAAATGGCATGATCCAGGGTTGTTTTCACCTTTGTTCTTGTTGACCCCACCCTATCAACCTTTTCCTTTAAAGTGCTCAGATGCCTATACCTTTACAGAACAAATGCATCTGCACAATATCCATGCAGAAATTAATGTGCCAGATCCAGAAGGAAGCCTCACTTCTTCATTCCAAGGATCAACCCTTTAATTATTTAAAAGCATTTTGGAGCATGTTTGCTGGTACACAAGTAGCTGTTTCCCAGATAAGATGGGGACACAGACTGCACATATCACAGCCTTTAAGACACCCCATTACATCTGTTCCACTAGAAAAAGTTTATCATACAGCAAACATCACAACACTTGGGCTTCTTATGACACTAACAATGAAATCATTGCTGCTGCTCACACAAATCAAATGCTGAGTCAATGTGAGTAAATGCCACAAAACACACCATATGCGTCCCACCACATCCAACCTGGGACAAGGCCTCCTCATGCTCACTCCTGAACAAGTGTACTGCTTTCCTAAACATCAAAGTCACTAAAAAAAGGAGTTTTATCTGGACGTTTTTACATGAGATTTATCTGGAAGTTAAGTATGAATTCATGAGCTTGGGTATCAAATATAGTACAGTCACCACAGCACACTCATGGATTAGCTGCACATTTTTAAGGCTGCAGCACCGCTTACAGTAGCTGTACTGCTGAAAATACTGGAGCAACATTTTCTAAAAGACATTGTGGTTACCTTAGGAGCACAATATAGACATAGTCAGTCTCCTCCTGGATCTCTCTGGGGAACTGATTTCCTTTGGCTGCAGCTGTCCCATTAATCTTGTACAGACACAGGGTCCAGTCACTAATGCTCACACAGAACCTTTATTTCACAGTGCCACAGCCAGGGTGAGGTGGCAGGGGAACTTCTTCAGACCCACAGGGCCACCAAGAGCCAGCTGCCCAGGACCATGGCCAGAAGGCTTTGGAGTACCTCCAAGGATGGAGACTCCACAACCTCTTGGTCAACCTTTGCCAGTGTTTGGTGACACTCACAGTGGAAAGCACTTTCCAGCAGGATGGCCCCCAGCATATATTCATTTTGCCTCCCCTGGTGCCTTTCCTCTGAACAAAGCTGAATTATACAGATTATAGCCTTCAACTTCATTTGGTAACTACTTTATCAAAAAAGCGAGAAGAGGAAAGAAAATTGACCAACACTTCCAATCTACCACAGACATTTCTAAACCTCCTCTACCTTCAAAGTTCATTTGTCAGCATAACGTCACTTAATTCCTACAAGTGGTAATCTACAGCTATCCTTCAAAACACTGATACAAAACACCAAATAGCTGACTTCCATTTTGTAGGTCTGGTAGATCATTTTAAAAATTTGGGTTTTTTTTTAATGTATATCTTCCCTGTCAAGCTCTTTTTCTAATTCCTACTACTGGAGGAAGTGATATAAATGAACACAAGGAGAATGCTATTCATGCCAGAAAGCACATTAAACTGACTTCTTACTGTGTCCATCAACAAAAGACACACAAGTCAGGCACAAAAAAAAAAAGCACTATTTAATTTAATCATGGAGAGAGAAACAAGATCCACCCAGTTTTAGATTAAATATTAAGACAATTTTTTTTATTTTCAGAAAACCCAGCTTCAATCAGCATGTGCTCTGAAATCAGATCCTTCTGGGACCTCTACACATTTAGCTTCAAAACAGGATTAACACAAAGCATTCTGTAAGGGGTTATTTTGCATAGTGATCAATGTGTGCAGCTAGAACACATACAGAATAAATACCAACATCACAAGTACAAAGGCAGACTGAAAACACCAGCTTTCCTCCTCTCCCCAAAATTCAAGAAAAAAATCACACATTCGAAGCCTACCATGCGCAAATTCAAGGGAAAGTGAACTGACAATAGCCAATTTACACAGAGAAGTAAAACACTCTATCTTTTGCCTCCAGGAAATAAGGGGACAGAACTGTTGCTCCCTTCTCCCCCCTCTGTAAGTTTTACCTGTGATGGGTGGTGATCTCTCAGCACGTTTAGCATGTAAGAGTTTTCGACTGATAAAAATGTAGCCACAGGGACAGGATTTACACGCAACAGGAACCTGGGAAAACAAAAGACAAGTTTTTCAGATAATTTTAAATTTTGACAAAACTCCTGTCCCACGAAGAAAAAAACCCATACTTAGTAACTCACATTTTGTCCTCAGAGAATAACTCTTCAAACTCAGTCTGTGCTGCAAATTATGGCCTGTCCTGTTATTGTATTTCAACATAATAAAAACAGATTCTGCTGCAAATTGCTCACCAAGCCTTTTCTTCATGCAGTTGTTAAAAATCAGGCTTGAAATGTACAGCTGTTGTGATTGCTTTGCACTACTTTTCCCCAGACTGACAGGAAGGGGGTGGGGGAAAGTAGAGAGCATTAAAGGAAGGCTGAATTAAAATAGAATTACAATTTCTCTTCAGAGCTCTCAAATATCAGCAGCCAAATCAGTCAGACACTTCCAGTTTTGCTTCCTCGACTTGTAAAAAAAATAATTATGAGTTAAAACCGTCAGTACATTGTGAATGCATCCACTTTCAGCAGCATTTGAAAGCAGCTCCTTTAGAGAGGAGCAGCTTTAGAGGCACAATGGAGCCTGAAGCAAAACAGATGCATTTGTAGCACACTGCTCCAGCGCTGCAGACAAGGCCGGGTGGGTACAGAAGGACCTCGTTAATTCAAAATGCAAATAATCCAGCCCAGCCAGGCAAGAACTGACTGCAGGCCCAGGAGCTTGAGAGAATACAGTGCCTCAGCTCAGCAGACAGCAGCAGTATGCTCCCCCAGAAAATAACAATGTTAAACATTAAATGCCACATTTAATATGAAAAATAACAAAAATCCACTCAGAGCAATTTTTAAAAAGCAACACTGATAAATTACAAAATTCATTACCTCAGTGCCAAGATATTTTGAGATTTTTTTTAGAGCAGTAAGGAATACACCATGTTGCTTTGATTAGGTTTAAGACTGAGAACACAAATCAAAGCAAGTTTAGGCAGAGATCTGGAAGAGATTAAAAAACACACATTAAAGTGGAGTCATGCTGAAGCACGATTGTGGGGGGAAAAAGACAGGAGGCAATTTCTCAAATGTAATTCTTTAAGACAGGTCACTACAAGTTTGCCAATGTCCACTGAAACAAACAGGAGCACAAAACCACAACTGCCTCCTCAATTTAACCAGACACAGAGAAGAACCAAGTTCCAAACTTCTGCTGACTCAAAAAACCCTGCCAAATTAGTACATGAATTTGTAAAGGGGAACTTCACTGCTACTCAGAATAAACAAATTATTTTGCTTTCTGCAGCACATCTGAACTCCTGCACTTCACCCTACAAAAAGCTTACAGATAGTCTTTTTGATAGAGGTTTTGCAGAACTAGAGATTTTAACTCCCTTTATGGAGAAACTGACATAATAAAAACGAGTCCAACAGAGGTTTATTGAACTTTAAAGGTCAGAATTTAGCAGACTTGTCTCCTTGTTCATATGTGGGTGTAACAAAACTAAAGCCCCACTACCCCACAGATAATTTGTGTTCTTAAGGTGATACAGAGTTCCTGCTAAATCCATTCCCGAACACTTGGGTTTCTTCAATAATTACCTTTCCAGGCTTAGCCTAAACAAAACCAAACAAAAAACCAAAAAACCAAACAAACAAACAAAAAACCAAAAAAAACAAACAAACAAACCAAACAACCTCCCCCCCCCCAAAAAAAAAACCAATAAAAAAATAAAAAAAAATTAAAAAAAAAACACAAAAAATCTCCAACACTTTGGTAAAGCCACCCAAGGGGATTGGAACAGAGTCAGTATTTTTCAACGAACTCAGCTGTGTTTAACAGAACAATACTGTTCTCGTGTTACAGGTTTAGCACGCAGGGGTGTGCACCATTTGAGGGTGGGGGGCCTGGGGGAAGGGGTTTATCACTGAAACCTATCAGTTATCCTTTGAAGACCCAAACTGATAACATCCTGCAACATAATTAAGGCAACAGAGTCCTAAACACGATTTCACACTTTTTGTTTTAACACTTTCCTACAAAAAGGAAATTTTCTCAAACAAGACATTTTACCTGATGCTAAATTAAGAAGTGATAATTATTTCCTCAGATTGACTACAAGTACTTCAGGTTCCCTAGCTTAATGGAGCTGTGCTTTGATTGTGAAAATATTGAAATATGATATATTATCTGAATTACAATAGAAAAATGTTTTGAAGTCTGAGAAGTGTTACTCAATATTTCACTCTAATAATTGTGGCTGTCTAAATATTTCCATGCATGCCACTTCTACTGAAAAAAATCAGAAACAAATGCTAAGCCCTTGCTGATGGAAGAATTTAAGAAGCACCAGTACACGACACAGTCAGTTAAGAATTATATGAGAGTTTCCCCAAACTCTGCAAAGGGCTGACCTGTACTGTAGGCCTTAGTTCCATGCTCCTTCTCAAATATTTAGCAGTGGAAAACAAGGTCCTACGAGCAATGTGTGCCAGGGCAGGACATACAAGCACATAAAATCCATGCAAGCCACAGAAGAGTTGCTAATAGAAAATCTACATTGACAAAATCTAAAACACATGATATGCATATAAGAGCGGAACAAAGTGACAGTTTTCACGTCAGCTTAAAAAGCCTGCATTTGCTTACTTATTGTTGGTAGTTTAACATTCACTACATTTATTAAAAAAAAAAAAAAAAAAAAAAAAAAAACAAAACCACCACCATTCTCATATATGACTTGTCCCTTGTTTTCGTTTCTCCTTTCACCAACTGAATAACCAGAACTTGGCACACGATTCCTTTCTCAGAAATAGTATTTCACTGACGTGCTTAACGTGCATTTGCAGCGGTTGATCTGTTGGTTAGAACATGAAACGACGCCCACACACAGCTCAGCACTCCCAACTGTGCCAGGATGAGTAGGAATACTGTAAAAACTATACAAGTCAGAACAAAAAATGTGATTTTTTTTTAAAGCTATGCAAGTAGAGAAACATTATACGAGGCTTCTTATTTTCTTATAAGTATGGCTAAACCGGTGAACAGGGGTGACTTTCCAGGGTCACGTAAGAGCGCCGATGTTCCCGGAGTGCATGTGACAGGCGCTGCCCCTCGGCCGAGCCCCACGGCAGCCGCTGCAGCGCCGGGCCATTGTTCGGAGCTCCGCCGGAACGAACCCGCCTGCTTTTAATACTCACATCATTCCCAGTAAATGGAGACAAGCTCCTGTCACGGCAGCGGTGCCCGGCAGCTGCCGCTCGCGTGTGAGTGTGAGCAGCTCCATTTTGTGCACACAAGGAACCCGCAGCGGGGCACGAACACCTCAGGCGGGCACCCGGGCAGAAAGCGCACCAAAGGTCTCGATCTCGCCGCTCCCGAGCCACCCCGGGAGAAAACAACACCTCTGAGCCCTCTCCCGCGCAGCCCTGGGCACGCCAGTCACCCAAAGGACAAACTGCATTATATAAATCACCCGGTTCATTGTATTTTTAACAGATCACACAGTTACTAAACAACAGCTGCACATAAACAAGAGGTTCCGCAGTCGCGCAGAAACCCTTCAGCACAATACAACTACTCCACTACCCTGCCAGAGGGACGCGGTGTTCAACCCGCATTCCATGCAGAAACTGCAAAGGCAACAACCATTTAGTTGACACAAACACGGACTCGCAGCCACGGACTCGCAGCCGCTCTGCCCGCTCCGCCCTCCGCAGCCCAGCGCTCCACCGGCAGCCGCTCACCTGCTGGTCGCACTCGGGGCAGGACTTGGTGGCCATCTTCACTTTCTTGGCCCTACTGGAGGACATGCTCGCTGCTGCCGTGGCTGGGCTGACACGGCCGCGGCCAGAGCGCCCGCCCCGGGAGGAGCCGGCGGGAGGAGCGGGAGGAAGGAGGTGGAGAGAGGAGCGGGAGGAGGTGGAGAGAGGAGCGGGAGGAGGTGGCCAGAGGAGGAGCCGGTGGGGGAGCGGGAGGAAGGAGGTGGAGAGAGGAGCGGGAGGAGGTGGCCAG
>VZUI01023917.1:0-11157 GCA_013401135.1 Cettia cetti | reverse complement strand
CTGCCTTGGACAAGCACCCATAAGCACCCAGCAATTAGTTCCCTTGGCAACCCAATGGGGAAAAATTCCACAAACAAAAAAAAAAAAACAAAAAAAACCAAATTCAACCCCCAACACCTGTAGATGTCACACACTTTTTTGACAGCCTGGAATACCATTCCATTTCTCCTGAAAGATATGAGCCTGGGAGATATGAGATATGCAAAATCACCATGAAAAAACCTCTATATTTTTGTTGTTACTTTTCTGGAATATGTGTTTCCTGGTCATTAAAAAAAAAAGAAGCAATTACCAGTCAGTCCATGAAAAAGGGTACAGGGAAGCAGATTTTCCAGTGTTTTATTGCAACGTTGGAAATCCTGTGTACCATTTTCCACAGGGATGTAGCAAATAAAAAGTAAACTGAAGTTGGTAATTAGAGAAATTTAGCTGAAACTTGTTCAGCTTATTAAGCATTTAATTTTGTATAGAAAGTGAGAAATCATTAGCACTTTTATTATCCTGAGTGTAAAAGCCGAAACACTTCTGGAAAGGAGGCTATGCAATTGTCTTTAAATGATTTGGTATTCAGGTGCTTTCCTGAAATGTTTATGTAGCCTAACTAAATCTGTAGTTTGACTTCCACAATAAAACTACCAATTGGCGACAGCAATTGCACAGAAAAAATTCTCAAGTTGTTCCTTGCTCTTCACTAGAGAACAGGGCTTCTCTTTCTATTTTGAAGGTTGGAGTGACTTTGATGTAAAAGGTTTTTCTGGTAAAACTCTGTTTAATGGAAGACCAGAGAGGATCAAATCTGGTATCCTCCAGAGAGAAGACCTTGCCCTTGTTAAGTGGTGTTGCCATCTTCAGTGTTACCCTGGCCTCCCAAGGGACTTCATTTGTCTTCCTGCACACAAGAGCTGATCTGACCTTAGCACATCTGGGCTGGGCTAGTTGGGGTAGTTGCCTTCATGTCAAGGTGGAGGAGTGTGTTGTCAGCCCTGCTATGCACCCATCATACAGATCTCTTTGTTCCAAACAATAATCAGGAGAACAAAATTATTTTTAAAGTACAGGAAAATATTCAAATCAAAGTCAAAATGCGGAAAAAGTGTTAAGTTCTAATTTAAATCACAGTTCTATCTATTTCAAGTAGATAAATGTTTTGAGACTGTAAGAAAGAGTGTATAAAGACTGAAGTTTTTATCTTGGTAAAAAGTGTTTATCATTTCAACTGCAGAAAGGAGAAAGCTTGTTAAATGTGTGCATTTCTCACCATTACTCTGTAACTCCCAAAGTCACACATCAATTCAATTGCTCTGATGGAAATAGCTCCCATGTCTCCTGATGCAGAGTCTGGTATCTTATCCTAGAAGTCCAAACCCCCCTCTGTTAATAAGGTGTCTACAGAAGTTTATTCCTTCAGGTAAGAAGCATGAACCTAGTCCAAGCTACTAATACCCTGAAGATACTAAATCTGAATGCATGGGTCAGTTCTATTTAAATGTAGCTTTTGTTTCTCCGCAGAGTAAACTAAAGGAAAATTGGATGTGCTGCCATTTCAAAAATATTACTAAACTGAGCTTGTTTTGTGGTCTTCAGTAAAAAGCACTGTCATAGTTGGCTCTTTTAAATGCATCAGCAGAAAGGAAAAAAATTCAGGAATTCACAGCTATTTTGAGGAGGTAAATATTGGCAAAATAAAGTTGTCTTGGTGAAGCTGTGTTTTTTCACTGCCTACCTTCCTGACTTCATAGGGGCCCTCTTACCTAAGGTTGTCACAGAAGTGTCTTCAGTTAGCACGCACATTTCACTTTAAAAGGGAAAAACAAACAAAGTTAAAAGCTTTTCCTTCAGATATTTCATTCTGTTGTTTAGAAGCAACCACTCACTAAGGATTTCCTGCTGAGGTTGGGCCAGGAGTCACACTTTGCAGCTTCAGCAGATTGTGACAGGTGCAGCTTTGGTTGTCTCAGAAGGATGTGTTTGCACCTGAGAGCCACAAGTAAATCCCTGCTTGCCATTGGAACACTTAGGAGCATTGCTGGCACAACAAGGAAGGAACTTCAGAACACTGTATGTACTGATGGTGAAGCTGAGGCAAGACCACTGTCCTTCCAGTTTGCAGTCATTTTCTCTAACAAGTTGCTAGTTCAAAGTTTCATTGTGCTTGGGTCTCAAACTGTCCTTGTAAGGAGGTTATTCCACCACTGAATGTACTTGCAGTCAGAATTTAATCCTATTTTTCCTATTTATAACCAGAAATTTATTATTTTTCTCTTGACTGTCTTCTTTGTTATATTATTTAATAATACAATATACAACCATTCTTGGTGCCTCTGTAATTCTGGCAGGGAGATTATTCTTAACTTAAGTGCATCATATCATATATTTCTGCAAACAAATGGCCTATAACAGTATAAAATTTCATTCACATCAAAATTGCATTCACATAGATTTCATTCATATCAAAAGTCGTTGTATGGACCCATTGATTTCAGAGAATTTTATGTGAATTAGACCCTTAGAGAGGTTGATTGTTCTGCCACAGAAAACATCTGCAAGACTGATGTTTGACAGGATCAAGCCAACAGACACATTATTTTGCTTCTCTACAGCCCAATGCCTTTGCTGACAAAAATTGATTAATATATTTGGGGGTTTTTCATACTACATTGCAATGTCATAGCTAGTCTATGCTCCATCTGATCTCTAAATCTCTTCCAACATGCCTGACTACTAAAATCTTTTCTCTATTGACTATCTATTTGTTTGAATTATCTTCCTGTGGATGTATCATACTGAATTTGTCCAAGTTAAATTTTAATTTCCTTTTTCTTGCCTACTCTGAATTCTTCTTGGCATTTCTCTTCCTTCATTCCTGCTCATCATCCTTTATAATGATAAGGAGAAGTATATTTTGGTACTACTTAACAGAATATTCAACTAAATTCACAACCAATTATTATACAAGAAAGTATTTTAATTTGTTAGCCATTAGGAATAACTTTTAGGCATTTGTGTGCTTTATGATATTCCATAATTCACTGCCTTTTAACATTTCTCTCCTGAAGGAATCTGGTCTACTCAACAGGAAGCCTTAATTGGAGAAGAATCTGCAGAGCTAAAAAAGCTGGTTCTAATAGGAGTCAGAGAGACTTTACAATGAGAAGGTTGAAATGTTGCAGGGAGAAAGTGGCTCATTACCAGAAAAATGTCTGAATCCCAAAAGGTATGTATTTTCCCTAAAAAATGAATGTTGTCAGGGAAGAAAACTCATAATTTATTATTAATAGATAATAGTAGCTTTCCTTAAAAGTCATAGTGGGAACATAAACAAAATGTATTTATTTTCCAGAATTTTACTAAAATAAGAACATTTCGGACTGTAGATAACATCATCATCATCATCATCATCATCATCATCATCATCATCATCATCATCATCATCATCATCATCATCATCATCATTATTATTATTATTATTATTATTATTATTATTATTATTATTATTATTATTTTAAAAGGTTAAATTATTAGTTTTCTTATATTTAATTTTATTTATTGTTATACATATGAATAACTCCAAAAACATACAATAAGACCACTTCAAGTCTTCCCTGGCACTAGTGATGTTATATGAGGTTAAGAAACAATAGAGTGCTTTCCACAGTTGTTAGCCTTAGATTTTTATTTGGATGCCTGAGATTTCTGCTTAGATGCCTCACACCTGAGTCTGATTTCAATTATTTTGTCTAATTTGGACATAATTTGTCATGTGGTCTATTTATTCCTTATAAAAACAGAAACTCTCACTTTATTTATTTCAGAGTAATATAATATCATCAGAACATCTATTTAAAGAGAAAAAGCATGTTAATTTTTTCCAGGCCTTACTTTTGGTGCTTGCTAAATGATTTTAGCATTCTAGGATGTACTGGACTGATGATACTGTCTTGTGCATCCTAGAAGGACACAGGCCTTCCAGAAATACTTCAATGAAATATTTTAATATCTCCTACATGATGTTTTTAATTAGATCATCTTAGTCAGGAGTCTTCATTTCCCTTCTTTACACCAAAGACTCAGTTTTGCTGCTAAGAATAAAATACAATTCCTGTTATCAACAACAGTTACTGCAGCAGGACATAAGGAACGTGAGTCTTCACTACCTGTGTGTTATCTGACCTTCACTTTCATTCTGGCTCATCGGTTTATCACTTGCTTTTTCTCCTACATCACAGAGGAAGAACATCTTTGAGATTGGGGCTGTCATTCACTGTGGGCACTTTCCAGCACACTTGGGCACTCCTTTATTTGAGACTTCTTGGCACTTCAGTAAATAAGCAGGATGTGCTGACAAGCCTGCAGTTTCAGAGTACCTGCATGAAGGTGCTGGAATCAAGAGCTGAGGCAGGTACAGAAAGGAAGAATGTTTTAACCAGGACAAGGTCTGGAGCACCCAGAGTTACGTCAGAAACTAAGGAAAACAAGGAGAGAAACAGGAGGAACTTGGCACCAGAAAATTAAAAGCAGGCAAAACTGTAAAAATTAAAAGCCTTCAATTAACGCTGGCATTAAAAGGCTCAGCATCAGAGAATTCAGTTCCTTCCATAAGGAAGAAACTGTACAAGGAGGTATCAGCTGTAGTCTCTGTGAATTATAACATTGCCTATCTGTATTTGCATATGATCTGCTTACTTTCTGAATGTATTAGCTGAAAGTACAGTGTCAATACCTATTAAAGGAAAGCAACAAAACCAACCAAAAAAGTCATTCCACCCAAAAAAACCAATCATGCCACTGCCTGCACACCCCATAAACGTCAAAACAACAGCAAAAGTATTCTTCAGAAAATGGATCATTCAGAGTTTGCAAGGCAAGAATCTATAACCACCAAGGTGAACTCAAGGTATTATTATCTTGGATTTTCCAAAGAAAACCTTCCTTTTCTCTGCATGATCCCTTAAGTGGAATTTTTGCAGAGTTTGGAACACCCTACTCCATCTCACACTGTAATTTTCGTATGTGCAAGGCTGCAGAAGACCAGGATAAGGAATGCTGGCAAACATATTTTCTTCAAGGTAATGACTTATTAAATGAATCCTAGTGCTGCCAGCAACACATGCTAGGATGAGTACTTCACCAATAAAAAAACCCCTAATTTAATAATAAATTATATGTTCTTCTGAATAGTCTGCTAAATGCTCTACAAACATGCTCTTTTTCCTTTTCTGTGTGGACATGAATTTTTTTTCCACCGGAGTTTTGGGGCCTTTTAACTCCTATCAGGCACCATTTCGAATTTAACTACTGTGGATATTTTGTAGTACTGCATTCTTATTGTGAAGGAAAAGAGAAATTTAACTAGAGAGATGGACTGGTTAAATTAAGAAACATTCATCATTAACATTTATTCTCAGGGCTGAGTAAACTGAATTATTATTGGAACAGACATTCCGGGCACGTTTATGCAATTATTTCATAAGCAGGTTGATTTGGGGTTTTTTTAAACTGTGGAAGATCTGTTCCTACATTTACATGTGTCCCCTCTCAGGGCAAAAAGACGTAAAATTCTCTGCTTCTAATGGTATAAACCCATAGCACTGCAGAATACACTGGGGCTGCTACAAAATTTTGTCAACACAACAACCATAAAAACAAAAAAAAAAACCCAAAGAAAATTGTTAATCTCATTTGGAAAGAAGGCGTATACCCATTTTTAGAATATTCCTATATTTATCAAGCCCAAGATTATGGGCATTTTTCAAGACTTACATAAAATTTAAGTTAAAACTTTCAACCTTCTTCTAACAATAAAAAGAAGAAAAGGACAAAAATTTATATTGGTTTCCATTTAAGAGCTCTTTAAAATGCATGGAAGATAATTCTTTCTGTTTTATCTAGTATCTCTGAAATCTTCTACTTCACATGACTATTCTTCACTGAGCAACAACAAACCTTTTCTCAATGCTTTATTGTATTACAAGTCATTGGTTCTTTTCAAATGCTCTTCTGATATTGTGCAAAAGCTGCCTTCTGCAGAACAGCTGGTGCAAAAAGGGACAACAGATCTGAAAAGACACTTAATCGTGCTCTGAACAGATCAATTAATTCTGGCCAAATAGCAAAAGATCTCAGAAGTCTTGCACTTTAAATAGATGGTTTGTGAGATGTTTACTGGGTAAGTATGTATCTAGGCCTTCTCTGTCCTTTTTATAGACAAAGATCCTGAGTTATTACTGTAACACAAGTAAATAAAAATACTTAAATAGTAATATAATAGCTAATTCTAAAAGGTGAAATGTGATAGACAAAGAGAAAAACATTAATTTGAATTAGCTCTGTATTCTTTGGGCTTATATGAAACTGCCACTGAAAATTAGATTTTTGCTCCTTTAGGCTGAATTATAGGCTAAAGATTTGTTCATTTTATCCTCATCTGATTTACCATTCTTGGTGGTTTAGTTTTTATCAATAATAAAAGCATTTGTTTTATGTTCTAATTTCTTTATTTCAGGTTTTCAAATGTGGTATTTCTGTTTCAAAATATGTAAAAATATGTAGAAATAAAATGAAGGTGCTAATTCATGTTCACATGTAAAATGTTTGCAAGGTTTTCTATATGTTTCTGTGGATTATGCTTCAATCTCAGATACACTGGATTTCAGATGACCCTCAAGCTACTTCTAAATCACTTGCACATTACTGTTTAACAACCTTGTATTGAATCTGTATTTCTGATAGTTGTTAGTATAGATATACTTTTCCAAAACAGCAATATCATAGCTGTTGTTTTATTAATGTAAAAACACAGCTCTGGGCATGGATTCAATATATTCAGTTAGGTGATCAGAGAGTGGATTGTGTGTGATGCATTCCAAACATGAACAGTTTACCATATAATTCCCAAATACCTACATGCAAACTAGTAAATTAATTCTGATTTATTGCTAGATGTTTTTGGCAACCACCAGAGCAAACTCCATGAATGTTTTCAAAAGGGAAGAAAGAATTAGGAGGCAGGGAGGAACACTAAGAAGTGAGAGTGATACTGAAATACTTAACTGAATCAAATTACAATGGTTAGTGAAGCAATCTCCTTTCCAAAAGTTCCCTCTGACTAATTCACAAAAAATCAAGTATAGTCTTAAAACTTACTCTACCACTAAGGAATGGTTCTAGAAGAAAGTATGGTTCCAATGTCCTTATGAACCACAATTATCTGGGTGATCCTTTTTTATTTTCGTTTGTCTTCTCTTGTCCACAGGAAGGACTAACCTATTTTCCATTTCCTGTGGAACATTTTCTTTCTTTCTCCATTGTACTCCAGATTGTTTCTTGTCAATTCATGTCCTTTCGTTCTCCAACTATGCTGTTCATGCTGAAATTTACAATATTGTCTCAAATGCTTGAAAGGGACTTTTAAATAGAGGACTGCAGTCCAGTTCTTGTTTTCCATACCAAATGCTGGACTAAGAAAAAAAGATTGTGAAAATAAGCAAAAAATATTATTTCAACTTTGATGTTGTAATAAGATGGTGTAATAAGACCCAAATAAGGAAATGTAACAAGTCTAAAATACTGTAAGTATTTTAATCTGGTTCATATACACAGTCCTATGTCTTTGCTTCTTTACTCCAAAACCTGCTGGAAATGTGGTATTCCAGCAAATCATAGCTAGTATATGCACATAATACCTGGCAGAGTTCTGCTGAAAAGGAAGTGAAAGAACTGGGAAGTGGAATCCTTGTAAATTATCTAGATACATGCCAGCAACTAGATTAATTGAACTTTTTGACTGCAAAGGCATTGACTATAGCTATTCAGTTAAACTTCTGATAACCAACTAGAACTGGAAAAAGAAAGTAATATGGTGAAAAGAACTTTTGAAATATTGATGTTGAAAGTAGGGTAGAGTTCTTTATGGAAAGGCGGGTCGATTATTAAACGAACAAAAGAACTATCTTGCATAGAGCCCTGCATTTCAGCGCTGAAGGGAAAACTGACACATCAAATTTGTACAACAAAAGGAAAGGGTTTATCAGCTTCTAAATGCATTATATAAAGATGATTGTTAATGCTTGGAAAAACTATTGTGGTTAAAGGAAAAATACTCTTAGCATAAAGAGCCTAAAAATGGCCAAGTTCAGCCAGATGAAGCATTCAGAGAAAATGAAGTCTGTTCAAACGTTCAGAACTTTTTTCTGCTTGTACATGTATATACAAGGTATACTAAATTTGTATATATTATTTGTGAGTTTTTAGTATTGTTTTCAGTTGAAATTTTGCTGCAAAAATTTCAACTATTGATGTATATGATACCTTACAGAAAATGCCTCTCCATTAGTTGCACACAGAAAAGCATAGCACTTAATTGGGGAAAGGGAATGCAACTTCTATTTCTGTGTTTTCTTCAACACATGGGACCTGGGACTTGAAGGTCATCTTCTGCAATGGCCTAAAGCTAGAGCACTCACTTGATAAGCAGTGTCTCTTCCACTGGGACAATACCTTTATTGCACACAAAGTTGTCTATTCCTGATATTACGTTGTTCTCTTCAGCCACTATAAAATTTAAGATACAGAACACATTGTTTAAGGCAAGGATCAGAATACCTATCCCTCACATTTTCAAACCCTAAGCACTGCAATGCCTCCTTCCACCAAAGCTGTTTCTTCTGTTCCAGCCAGTACAGAACATGGCTTGTGAATTAAGGCTTTTCCTGGGAAGTGACAGGTCTGCATCTGGAATACCCAAAATAGAAGGGCTATAGGAAAACAAGTGGATTTCTCGCTAAAGGTTTCTTTTATGAAGAATTATTGCTATTTAATCTTCCTTCTTTTAAAAAAATAAATCAATCTGTAATTTCTTACACCTCAAACTATGTAACAAGCCTTGTCCCTGGCTGCCAGTTTGTGGTGAGCTGATCCTGACTGGCACAAGGTTTCCAAGAAGCCCCTTTTGTCAGGAGGAGAAAACTCATGGATTGAGATAAGGACAGATAAAACACTCACCAATCACTGTCTTGGGCAAAATATGCTTTACTTGGGGGAAAAAACAGTTTAATTTATGGACAATAATTTGTAATAGACTAGAATAGTGAAAATAAAATCACCTTCCCCGAACCCCTCCCTTCTTCCCAGATTCAACTTCGCTTTGGATTTCTCTACCTCCTCCCCCTGCATGGCTCAGGGAGATGGGAAATGAGGACTATGACCACAGTGCTTTCTCTGCGCTGCTCCTTCCTCCTCATGCTTTTCTCCTGCTCCAAAATGGGATTCCATCCACAGAAAACACTCCATGAAATTCACCAGGCAACCTTCCCATGGGCTGCAGTTTTACACAAACTGTCCCTTCCCTAGGGTACAGCCTCTCAGGAAGAGGATTGTTGCAGTTCCCCACAGGGTCACAAGTACTGCCAGCAAACTTGCTCCAGCATGGGCTCTTCTCTCCATGGGTCCACAGGTTCTGCCAGGAGCCTGCTCCTATGTGGGCTTCCCAAGGGGTCACAGCCTTCTTCAGACATCCACCTGTTCCAGCATGGGTTCCTCAACAGTCTGCAGGTGTATCTCTCCTCTACGGTGAGCTTTCATGGGCTGCAGGTGGATATTCTGCTGCACCATGGGCTGCACAACTGGCTGCACGGGAATCTCAGCTCCAGCATCTGGAGCATCTCCTTCCCCTCCTTCTCCAATTACTTTGGTGTCTGCAGGGCTGTTTTTCTCACAAAATCTCACTCCTCTCACAGATGCTGCACAGTGACTTTTACCCTTTCTTAAGTATGTTATCTCAGACACTACAAGAAGTAATGTACAAATATTACTTCTTGGCTCTACTATGGCCAGTGTTGGATCTGTCTCAGAGGCAGCTGGAACTCTTTCTGTCTGGATGGTGACAGCTGCTGGTGTCACAGAAGCCACTCCTGCACCTCCTTCACTATCAAAAACTTTCCATGCAAACTCAATGCATTGTTAAAATAATTACTCTGAGGACTGTCTTTAAATTCTAGAACTTTCTTGAACTTGGGTGCTGTAAGTACCATGGTGCTCAGACTGGGACAATACTGTTTTGAAGCAGATTTACAGATGCATAAAGGATTTCTTTAATAAAAAGGGGCAGAAACACATAGAAGAGTACAGTAACTTCAAAGCAAGAAACCATAGTGTGATTATAATCAGGTGAATTTCTCTTAAAAAACCATTTAATTTTAATGTAACCCTTATAATAAGGAATTAATCAAAGCAACAATCAAAGAAATCTGCAATTCCTGGGCAAAGAAAGAAGAAAGAAAACTGGATTCCCTTACCAATGCCTTTCTTTGTGTTTGTTTCCCCTTCTTCTTTACCTTTCTCTGTTTCCTGATCTCTAGCCCTGATGTCCCTCCGATTTTATTCTGCAGATATTTCTATTTATGTTAGAACCTCTCTTTGTCTTTTTCTTCACATTCAAGTCTTTTTCAACCAACCACCAGTGCTCTGCAAAATGCTCCAAGCTTGAGGGACAATAACAATCATTTGGACATCTCCCCTCTTGTAACTTCTCCACAGACACATAGATCAGTGTCCTCTTCATGCTTCTCAGCAACACGGTATTTATTAAATACATTTTCTGTGTCATATAGATAGAAAAAGAGAGATGATCTCAACATAAAGGTGATTGAAAAGTACCCAGGGTGATTAAGGCTCAGTAGTGCTTGAATGTTTCCAAGCAGCTCTGACCCATAAAGGAGAGCTGGTCCTTCACAACTTCATGGAAGGCATAAGATTTTATTAGTTGGCAAAATTTGTAAAACACTGTACTTACTTATCTAGGCTGGTACTGATTTCAATAACTAGCTGGATTTAAAAAGGAAATGCTAAAATAATGTAAAGATAGACTCTGAATAAAAGGCATTCCTACTTTCAGGGATGAGTTGCTCATAATAAAGACTTATATAGGAACCTACCAAAACAATATTTGTAGAACTCAGTGGAGTATGAATAGAAACTTGGAGGGGGAAGCAAGGACAAAACTGAATAACACAATATTTTCAGAGGGAAAAAAAAAAAAAAAAGTGAGTGAAGGCTTTTCTTATCAACTCCTATCAAAATAATGTCAAAAGGGAAGGGAAGGGAAGGGAAGGGAAGGGAAGGGAAGGGAAGGGAAGGGAAGGGAAGGGAAGGGAAGGGAAG
>VZUI01023915.1:0-19680 GCA_013401135.1 Cettia cetti | reverse complement strand
GGATCTCTGCAGCAGCTCCAGGTCCCTCCTGTGCTGGGCCCAGGGCTGGGGCAGCTCTGCAGGTGGGCTCTCACCTGGTGGAGCACAGGGGCAGAATCCCCTTCCCCTCCCCTGCTGCCCAGGCTGGGGCTCAGCCCAGGGCAGGGGGTTCAGGGCTGGGCAGCTCCAGCTCTCACCCACAGCAGCCCCAGGCCCCTCCCCAGGGCTGCTCCCTCTGCCCAGCCCAGCCTGGATTGACCCTGGGGTGTCCTGACCCAGGGGCAGCTCCAGCAGGTGAAACCTCCTCAGGTTCCCATGGGCCACTTCTTGAACTCGTCCATGTCCCTCTGGACATCATGACTGATGAGAAGAACAAACACATCATTAGTGGGAAGCTCTTGTGATGTTTGGTCGGCGAGTTCCGTGTCCAAATATTTCTTCCAGGTTTGGAATTTTTGTGTCCTCGCCTGCAAGTTTTGCTGCAATATCCCGAATATTTCGTATGTGTTGCTGCTGAGCTTGGCTCCTGGCACGGGAAACTGTGACAAGCTCTTGCCTCAGCCACACATAGCCAGACAATTAGCAGGAAGGGAGAGGGAGGGGAAGGAATAGGTGTGCTGAGAGCCCTGGAGCTTTCCGTGCTGCACTCTTAACGAGTCCTTCCCTTGGCAACGGGGTTTTACACACAGACAGCCCCTGGAGTCACCCTGTGATTGTGAAGGTATCACCTCGAGCAAAGGCTTGTCTCCTGAATTAATAATTTGCTCCTTTTTTTGTTTATTTTGGCGTGCCAGGGCCGTGAGTCAGCGCTGTGCAGCCAGGTTCCCCCGGGCTGGTTCTGATTAGAGCCTGAGGGATGCACGGAGCCTGGAGGGGCTCCAGCTGGATTCCACCACGTCTCGACTTCCATGCAGTTAAAAATCCCAGACCCAGGGGTTCAGTTTACTGCAGTGGACTTTCACCTTGGCTTTGGAGCTTCTACATCTCCCTAGCCAGGAGGAAAATTGGAGGCCAGGTTTCCCCATGCCTTTGCTAATGCATACTTAAAGTCAAATTAATTACCGTGATTCATTTCAGACTTAACTGCATTATATATCAGGAACATTATTACTGGTTACAGTAATACCACAGACTGCTTCTTTTCAGAAACTCATGATTTGTATGAGTTCATTAATGGGCACTTGTCTACCCATAAGATTACAATTTCTCTAAAATAGTTGGACTCCCATTAAAAGTTCCCAATATCAGACATATCAGATGTTATTACAGTAAAATTATCTGTTCTGAGACATTGGTGGATATTGAACAAACTGATTCCACCTATTTCCTCTCCTAAAACTTTGACTCTGCTTTTTATGCAACTCATCAACTGACTCACTGTGGCTGCAGACTGAAGTTTTTACAACACAACACCAGCAAAAAAAATAAAAGTCTTCCTTGCTTGTTCTACCTAGAAATTTATACTCCCTTATTTGTAGGTTTAAACTACTTTTAGGAACCTCTCAGATGCTGAAAAAGCCTTTTAGCAAGCATAGGATTCATTTGAATACAGAAACTTAAGATTCAGATAGAATTGATGTTTTAGGTGTTAAAAATTATCTCACTCTTAAAAATAAATCAGAAACTGCATTTAAAAACAGAATTCCAAAGCAGATGATGACAATCTGAGATCTAAAACCAGTCTGAGCTCAAAGCCAATACTAGCATTAGTTACAGATTTTGGTTTTGCTAGGCCAGGGCTAGTCCTCTGCTGCTTTGTCTGTCAGGAGAGAGCCTCCCTGGCCTGGTGATCATTCCCTCCTCCTCTTTCTTGCTGCATAAAGGACAAGGTCACTGGGACCCTGTTTTGTTGGAGGGTGTTCCTGACACATAAAGCTCTCCCCATCCAATGCTCCCTGTTTCATGTAAAACACTTCAGAGGAGGGTATTCCCTACTGACCACCCTGAAAACCTGATACCCACTGGTTGATGTCTGATGTCTCTGGGTTTAAAAGTTTTAAAAGCTTGTGGTGAGGACTTTATAAATATTTTATACCATCATGAATGCAGGAGCAAAGTCTACTCACTTTGTAAATCCTGCTAATGCTCTGAGGGCTTCTCTCCTCTGCAGAGAGGATGACATTAAATCATGTGGAATTGCTGAAAAAAATCCTTCACGTATCTGTAAGGTGTGGAGATTAAAAGGAGGAAATTCCACTGAACTCCAGTCAATTTTTTTTTTTTTTTTTTGTGACTTTGGGCTAGAATTTCACCTTGAAAACAGACAAATTTCTTCAATTCCTGTGTACTTTATCTTCAGAGTCAGTGTTAAATTTTAATAGGGCAAGTGATGTTTGGTTGTTATCACATAGTGAGACACTAGAAATACAAATCCAGTCACTCTGAGGATTTCAAATATTTAGAACTCCAGGGAATCTTTCCCTTCCTGCTTTGTAGAAGCAGTTGGAGATGGTTTTTTCCTTGAAAATTGTGTGGAAAGCAGAGATTCTCCTGTGGAAAAGGAAGTTCAGCTGTGAATTTTTCTGTCACAGGGGGACACCATGATGTGGAATGCAGAAGTAACAAATTTAGCAATTCAAACCCAAACTGGGGGAGCTCAGAGTGCTCCAGTCCACAGCCCCACAAAATCAGGATTTCTGATATCTCTATTCCATTTGTCAGCATCAACTGGTGCAAAACCACATGAGACTTCTTTTATAGCTGGTAAAATAAATTTCCCTTAATAATAATAACTCAAATAGCAGGAGTTTAAAGGCATTTTCATAATTCTAATTCTGTGTCTGTTGATTTTGATTTTTTTTTTTTTTAGAAAAAGACAATTTTTCTTAGAATTTAATGTAATTATTATATCTGAGATGAAGCTCTTTTTTTTGCTATTTACAGCCATGAAAATATGCCCAGAGCCATTCCACTGGAGCAAAAGGAGATGGAACAATCAGGGTCACTCAGCTGTTGTGCATTAACAAAGAAACTGCTAAAAAATGACCTCAACAGAGCTGCCATTCTCAAGATAAAAGAAATGCTGGAACCTCTGAAAGACAAAAGTAGTTTGGAGGCAGAAATTTGAAACAACTTGAGTGAAGTTGATGAATTTTCAGGACCTTTGGTCTCTGCAAATGTGTGCAGTTTTAATAATGTCCCTGA
The DNA here is from genome assembly GCA_013401135.1 of Cettia cetti. NCBI lineage: Eukaryota > Metazoa > Chordata > Aves > Passeriformes > Sylviidae > Cettia > Cettia cetti. The sequence goes on along the minus strand of VZUI01023915.1, from coordinate 16,557 downwards.
GTCCGTCACCCCCTCCCAGCTGCATTGACTCTTATCACAGTGATGCCACCAGCAGTTCCAAAACTTGATTTCTGTAACCTCAGGCTGGGTGGTTTTCCTGCCCTGACAAACTGGAAAATGTGTCCTCCAGCCCCTCAGAGCATTGGCACGATGACTAACTGCAAAATATTTTGTAGCACTTCAATATTTTTTTGCCAGGCAGCAAAGATTGGGTTATAGTGGGATGGGTTTGTGTTGGTGTTGCTCTTGTGGGATTTTTTTTTACTTTTGTAGGTTAACCAAGAATTATTAATTTTTTTATGAGGATGAAATGCCATTGTGCCAAATGACAACAAGTTTTCTTATCCCACAGAGTTTCCAGTGTGGCTGAAAGTCCTGCATTCCTAATTTCTAGGAGTTATTTACACCCATGACAGTTTGTAGTTCATTTTCCTCATGCCTAATTTAGTGGCTAAAGTCAATATATCAAGGGCATCATGCTTGGTTGCCATAATGGATTTTTAATTAGCATTCTAAAAAGCTGGGATCCAAGTCATCATTAACTGGCTTCAGAAAATCCTGGAATCATTAAGGTTGGAAGAGGCCTCCAAGATCATTGAGTTCAGCCTTGCCTGGTTTTGAAGCAGCTGTTGGGTTTAGAAAAATCAAGTCCAACATTTGGACATAGAGAAATGTCTTAGTGCAGCTGGAGGCAGAGAGATAAAAGTAGAATTTTGGGAGGAAGAGAGGAGGTGGGGAGAAGAGCTTATAAAAAGCCACTTATTTATTTCTTTTTACAGGGGACAGGGATCAGCTATTTCGAGTCTTGTATAGTTTGGTCAGAAGCTGTTGTTGTATAATAAATATAAATGTGCAGTTTCCGAGGGGAATCTTCACTGGAAGTTCTTAGGCTGGAGTTTGATGCTGTGGGGTTTTGCCCTGGATGCCACAGGATTTCTTCTCTAGGGAAAACAACAACAAAAAAAGCAAACACTCCCCAAACCCCCCTAAAACAGAGAAGGCAAATTTAAAAAGCCCCACAGGAATATCTATTTTCAGAGGGTTTTTTTCTACCACAGAGTTATTTTTGCCACTTCTAGAGATGTCCTCAAGCTCTGAAAGCCTGTAAAGAGCAATAAAAGTTGATCCTTGTTTTTGACAATGTTCTTTGGCCATTTTTAGGCCCTTTTGGCAAATGCAGCTTTGCTGCCTGGGCAGCACAAGCAGTGCCCATGCCAGGAGGACGCTTAAAAAGCCCACAAATATTTTGTACGTGTGAGGTCCTGGGGATTGTGTGGTTATAACCACAAATGTTATCTTGAAAGGGTTCATTTTCCCAGTCAAAGCTAATTTGGGATGAAGTGAATGCAGTGATTTCGGTGGTGTAGATAAAGTCCCATAAAACTCCTCACTTCTGGGTGAGAAGCTGCTGATTATCAGAAGATAACTGGCTTGGCTTCCAGTTGATGTCTTGCCTGTGAAAAAACAATTATTGTTGTTGGCTTCCCAGCTCTGAGGCAGCACACCCAGGAGAGACTCTGGGATTTGTCTGACAGATTATCTGTTGAGTAATTATTGTGGGAAATGAACCAGCAGGAGGAGGAAGGGGCTAATTAGAGAAATTAAACATGTAGCTATGTTTAGAGACACAGCTGAGACACACTGAAAACCTCAATGATGAAAGAGGGTTTGGAAATTTAGATATTTAGGTGGTGTAGAGTGAGGGATCTATTATGACTGTTACAAAGGAAAGTGAAGATGTAAAGGACGAAAAAAAAATAAATCTGAAAATACAGAATTTCAGTGTGTCTTTGTTTCTTCACAGCACCCACAGTTCTGACCTCTAAACCTGGACAGAAATTCTTGTGTAACACTGTACAATTCCTCTTTTTTTGCTGTAAGAATTCTCAACCATTCCAAGTCTGTGGGACTGTCTGAGGTACAGCAGGATCTTAAGAATTGATAATCAAAATGTTTCCCTCATCTCTGGGACTCTGATTCCCATTGTAAAATTCAAGTAAAAGAAAAAAAATCTCTACAGATTTACAAATGTGCCACATCTATGACATGTCAAACATGTGACATAATCAATTCCAGTCCTTCCTGATCTGCATCTGTATATTTAGGACTAGAAATAGTTTTACACCTGAGAAACCTTTGTGTGTGTGTTTTTGTGGGGTTTTTTTTTGTTTGTTTGTTTTTTTGTTTGTTTTTTGTGGGTTTTTTTGTTTGTTTTTGGGGTTTTTGTTTGTTTTTTTTTTTTTGTGGTTTTTGGTTTTGTTTGTTTCTCATTTTGTTTTTGGTTGGTTGGGTTTTTTAACTGAAAAACCCTTGTTTTTCCCAAAGGTGTATTCTTGGAGAGAGAGAAGAATCGGTTTCAATGGCATTTCATACAGATTTTTTTTTCATTGAAACACTTCAGGCAAGCTCTTTATGATGCTGGGATTATTTTGCTATCTTTTTTTTTTTTTTTTTTTTTTTTTTTTTTTTTTTTTTTTTCTTTTTCTTTTTTTTTTTTTTTCCATGGCATTGCACGGTTTATTTCTGCAGAGACAGATGTTCAGGTGGTGCAGCAATGAGAGGGCAAAATGGCTGGAGAAAGGGAATTTAATGAAATTAGGTGCAAACGTAACCCATCAGATAACAGATGTCTCCATTCCAGCCATTAGCACGTGGTTACCACAGCAGGACCTCTATTTTCTTTGGTGAGGAAAAACTCATTAGAATCCTTCTTTCGTTTCTTCAGAGATTCTAATTTCAGTGGTCCAAGTCTCTGAAGGAGTTTCTGTCTTTCAAGATCTACTTCTTGTGTTTAAAGCCCCTTCAAGTGGTGCCAAGGAACATCGAGGAACAGGAAAAAAAGACAAGGGGATCCTGTTCTGCTCAGCTGCTGGCACTGTGTGATGATGTTATGGTTAAAGCTCTGCTCAGCAGAGCCCACAAGCAAGAGAAACCCCTCAGCAGCCTGTGGATCTACTCAGCTGCTAATTTAAATCATATTGAAAACAGGCTCTTAGCAGTGATATAAGAATATATAAAACCCAGCTTAAAGGCAGAGTTCAGAGAAATTATTTGAGCTACAGAGGGTTTGGCTGGCAAGCAGGGAAAGAATTAGGAACAAGCTGTTTCTCCCCTTTCTATTTTTATCGCTGTGAGCAGATGTGAATTTTCCGTGAATGGTTTTAATGAATCTTTTTCTCAAACCACAGTTGCTGCAGTGTCAAAGTGGTTGTGCTTGGTCAGCCTCCCGGTGCTTTCACTGGAGGGAACAGAAATACATTCTAAAGCTGCCTTTTTAGACTTGTGTATCTGCTTGGGCTGATTTTCCATCCTGGATTTTTGGGTTTTGCTCATCTTTAGTCCAACATATGCTTCAGCTGTAGAGAAAAACTTCAAAGATTTCTCCCAACATGGAATGAATACAGTTTAGGTTTTTAAGCCAATTAATAAAATTCCTTGTTTTCAGTTTCCAAATCTTGATGCTTGTGATTAGATGCATTAAGACCTTTGGTAAATTGGGAATGTTTCCATAACTGCCTCTACTGTGACAATGTGAACAGTAGTTGAAAAGCTGGACTGGTTTTGGTTTCTGCTTTCCTCATGCTGAAGGTGCATCAGACAATTTCATTTGTTACTGATGCTCTTGTGGCCCTCGTGGAGTCATCTCAAGTGCCACACGTTAAAGCTGACACATAAATCTGACACTGAAAGAACATTCGGATGTTGTGAGTGACTCCCTGCTCTCAAAACCTCTGCAGGACTGGGGGGAAATGGGAGCTTGAGGTGCCCTGGCTGTTTGGGGTAGGGATGAAGCTCCAAAGTTCAGTTTTACTTTTGGTGATGAGTCCCAGGAATCCCTTTCTAGATATCACAGAGGGAAATACGGGTTTTGCCTCAACTCAGCAGTTTCTTTGTGGGCAAATGTTGGGATACAGCTGTTTTAAAAACTGGAGTAGCCTGCACACATGACTCTGTGTCACGGCAGGTGCAGGTGAATGATCATTAATGAAGATTAATGAAGACTGATGAAGATTAATGGAGACTGACGAATATTGATGAAGATTAGTGAAGACTGATGAAGATTAATGGAGACTGACGAATATTGACGAAGATTAGTGAAGACTGATGAAGATCAACGAAGCCACCGTGTGCCGTCTGCGGCGGCGGCCGCGCTCGGGGTTTCAGCACCGCGGCCAGCGCCCTCGGCGCGGAGCGCTCGGGGACATCGCCACCTCCGCCCGTCACCTCCGCTGCTCCTGCCCGCCCTTCCCGCAGGCAGCCCCTGTTTCCTACTCCCTTGACGAGATTTAGGGATGATTTACGTTGTCTGGAGGACACAAGGTCTCATTTTTTCTCCTGGCCTGGCAGCAATTTTGCGCTGAGTGTAGGAACTGTGGGTTGGTAATTCCCTCAGAGGGCAGCTGGAAGGTGCAGTGAGGGTGGTGTCGAGGTCTGATCCCGGGTAAAGTGACAGGATGAGGGGCAATGGCCTCAAACTGCACCAGGAGAGATTGAGAGTGGATATAAGGAAAAACTTCTTCACTGAAAGAGTGGTCAGGTATTGCAACAGGCTGCCCAGGGAAGGGGTGGAATCAATATCCCTGGAAATGTTTAAAAAATCACGTGGAGGTGGCACATGGGCCTGTAGCTTGATGGTGGCCATGGCAGTGCTGGGTAAACAGCTGAACCCCATTTTAGATGTCCTTGCCAACCTCAAGGGTTCTATGATTTGGGGGAAAGGGATATAGGTAGAAGAATGGACATTCCTCAGGGTGTACAATCTTATTTGAAAAGCGTTCACCTGCAGGGGTAGTTAATGAAGTTAAAACATTTATATACAGATGGAATGACCTGCAGAGCTTTTCTTCTATCAAATTAACCTCAGCTCCATTTAGCTGTCTCAAGGGGCCGTGTGCTGACAGCTGTGGAATAATTTGTGTTGTTCATGACTAATTCCTGGATTGACCCATGAGAAATTTCAGCTCCTTGTTTAGAAATTACTGGCTCTATGGCAAAACCCCTCATTATAGTTCTGAATATTCTCTGTATCCGTCAGGCCAGTCTTTTTTTGAAGCTTTTCCTCTGAATGGAAAAAGTTAGGAACTTATCTATGGAAAAAATGACTGGGATATGTAAAATGTTTTGGTTGGGAGTGGAAGGACTTCAAATTGCTCTGAAGATAAATCTTTGCAGTATTTAGTGGTAAAATCCTACTGCTCAGTGGCTTTGGGTACATTGTGACCACCTGGGCTGAAATGCAGCTTGAGGAACCAGTCAGAGCCTCCTATTAAATGAGAAGTGTGCTGATAATCAGAGTTTGTCATAATTCTCTTGCTGATTCTGCATTCATGTGTTTCCCAATTTCTCAATAGCCTGGTACTACACAGAATTCCACATATTGCCTCATTTTGGGGTTACCAGGCCCAGCTGTGGAGCATTTTTTTTGTCTCAGTAAAAAGTTCCAGCCTTTCTTGATGCCTCACTCTTCCAATGCATTCATTTCCTTCAGCACTGCAGCCCCAGCCTTTGTGTGGCTGCTTCCTGTGTGGGCTCTTTTGGAAAACAACACAGCCAAAAGGTTATAATTCACTTTCAGGTATCATCCATGTCCCTGTTTTGCTCTGAAGTTGTGGGCTTTGGCTTATTTTTTCATTAACTCTCCAATTTTTTCTTTGTCTTCTTTGGCAGAAAAGAGAAATAGTTGCTGTGAAAACGAATCTTGATTTTTTGGTCCAAGTTTTCTCTTGCGTTCCAGGACATGATGTTCCAAAATTATGAGGTTTTGGTTCTCTTTCATTCATTTTAATCCCCAACACACGTCACTTTCTCCATAAAATTCTGCTAAAAATTATAATGGGCTTGTTCTGCCATTTGGTGGCAAAATCAATTAAATGTGGCTGTTGGATGCACAAGAGGGAACCAGCTCAAGAGGGAATCTCTATTTCCATCAACTCTTCCCTGTTATTGCAGCTACTTCAAACCTATTCCAGAACAATCTGGACACAATTCCATGCCAAGTGCTCTGGGATGAGCCTGCTGGGGCAGGAATGTGGGACCAAATGCCCTTCTGTGGTCCCTTCCAGCCTGTCCCATCCTGGGATTCTGTGACTCTGCCATGCCGGACTGGGATCTCAGCCATGCACAGCCAGGGCACAGGCAGGGAACAGCTCAGTGATGTGCCTGGGGGGTTCTGGTCCAGAAGTGCAGGAAAAGCTAAAGCCCATGTTGAATTTAAAAGAGGTAAACTGAGGCACTGATGGGGGGCTTCAACAACAGCCAATGGTGGTAATTCAATACTACAAAGAAAAATAAATTTTAATATGGTTTTGTGACTTAAAATCCCTGTGTGACTTCAGCTCCTTAAACTGAATGCTGACCTCTGGATTCCTGCTCCTTCCTGCACTCCTGGTGATCCTGCACATGGACAGGGAGAATGCAGCCCAACCTTTGGGTGTCTGCTTCGATCCCATCCTGCTCACCCTGCCCAGCCTGACACAATCCTCTATTCCAGGAATCTCCAGCTCTTGGCTCTCCAGGTGCTCTGCAGGCCAAAGAATGGCTCAAGGGCAGACCCAGTGCAGTTGTAGAAGGGAAACTTCAATTAAAAAATCTGAAGCCAAAATCCTTCACTCCTACGGGATGGAAAGTGGGAAGGGAAATGAAATTTGCTCGAGTTCCTTGTGGTTTCTTGTTTTTCGTGTAGGGAGATGCACTCAGGCAGCTGAGCTGGCCCTGGGGGTTTGCTGCCAGGTAAGAAGCCCTGGGTCTGGCCAGGTGCCATGGGAGCTGTCTGTGTTGTATTTGGCCACAGCAGCAGAAAATAGTGTGTTCCAGGCAGAATAAAAAGCTGACCAAACATCTTGTGGTGCGAGGCGATTGAAATCACTGGCATTAGGCACAGGATGAACTCCAAGCAAATTTAGAATATGTGAATTATTTGAGCTGGAAGTTTGTGAATGCTGAGCAAATGTTAATGTGTCAGCCCAAATCCCTCCTAAGGTAGGCAAATATTACTTGCTGTCTTCATTTCACTGGCTGGAAAATTGAAATTTCAAGGGCTTCAACCTCCATAATCTTGATATAAACTGGAACTAATTCTGTTTTTGTGGTGTTGCTCCTTATTGGTGCTGATGTAGGTGAAATTTGAAAGCAGCTTTCCCTTTCCTGCCAGGGAGAACTGGGACAGCTTACACAAGCAGATGAATCTCCAGGAAACAATGGTGTGGTACCTGTTGATATTGGCAAAAGTGCTCAAGTTTCATTCAAAATACAGACTTTTATTCACTGGTGCAGCCTCTGCCTGGGTGATTACTCCTTGCCAGCTTCAGAACTTAGCAGGTCTATGAAAGCATCTGTCAGCAAATAAAGAAAACAAGCTCTGAGGAAAGCGTTTGAAAAGTGCATCTGAAGCCTGCTGGAATCAGCCTGCTGGAATTTGCATCTGATTCTTTTTCAGTTGCATCAGCTGGGAATATATTGTGACTGCCTGACACTTCCCATTTACTGCAGCTGAATGGAATCCTGGTGGAGAGGGGTTTTAATGGAGATGTCACCTATTCAAAGGACAGCATTTGACAAACGCTGTCAAGCGTTTTTACAACAATTATTTTGTACCAAGCTTTCTATGCAGACAAATCCCAAGGTGTTTTACATTAATCTTTTTGGTGGAGGAAAGGAGGAAGAATTGTGATTTGTTCTTGCCTTTAATCATTTGAAACCCTTTGACATCCTGTCTCAGGATAAAAGGTTTTCTTTGAGGTGTGCCAGGAGGAGAAAAACTCACCCTGTGTGCAGGGTGTTGAGGAGCAATCATTTACTCCATAATGCAGCCAGGTAGATTCTGTTGGGTTCTTTTGCCTCTATTCTTGTTAATAAACCATATTTGTGCTTAGAATTAACAGTGGATAGGGATATGTGACTTCCTTTCAGAAGATGAAATTATATAAACATTTGCATTCATAGTTTTTACTGCACATCCTGTCCTGTTTAAACACATCAAACACTAAAATTGCTTTAAGAAAACTCAGTGGGAATGGCTATAAAAATAGAGCAGAAAACAAAACAGCATCATCCATCACCTCCTGAAATTCAATTGTCACTTTTAATGAGGAACATACTTGAGCCTGTAAGATCAAAATGCTCAAGATGAATAAATGAGCAAGTTTTTATACTCAGAGCTGTGACTTGACCCATAAAAACTCTCAGGTAAGAGTGGTCTCAGTTGAATAAAGTGTTCTGGGCACGTATCTGAATGCCAGCCCAGCACCCTGGAGATATTTAGGGGCTGAGTTTGCTGCTTTGGATGGTGAAAAGGTGATTAGGAGCTGCTTAAGCTCAGCTTGTTGCTTTGGGGGGAAATCTTAGCAGTGCTGCTGAAGTGGAGACAGCAAGAAGGGGTCAGTTGTGATCAGAGAGGGGAATCACTCCAGCAATTCTTTACCTGCTTATTTTTATCCATTCAGTGCTTCTTGCACTTATTTGATGTCTTTTTTGCCATATATGACATAACTCTATCAGAGGAGGACTTGAGTAGCAGTAGATTCCTAATTCCTGCAGAGACAACCAGAGAAAAGTAAAAAATACTTTGTGAAATTGCTGTTATAAAGAGAAACTTGAATTATGACTAAGTTTTATTGATATCAGCAGAGAGCTGACAGTTTCTATGCCTCTCCCACGGGGGAAAAAAGGGTTAATGCACTGATACCAGGGGGTTGTGCCACCTTAACTGTGTCATGTAGGGAAAGCTCCATTTTCCAAGGAGCTGTTGAGAGATCAAACCCTGTCACTCCACTGGACATAATCACCCCAAGCAGCAACAAGTTGTTCAAACAGTGTAAACTCAAACAGTTCCCCTGAGCAGTGAACTCATTTTCCCTGGAGTGACAATCCCAAGCTTTTCCAGCACAGGAGAATTGCTGGTTCAACATCTGCTGTGGCTTGCCTGTTGAATATGTGTAATATTGCAGTCCTAATTTTGGGATAAGGTTGTGTTTTCCTCAGAGGGACCCAAGGAAGTTGGCCACATCCCTGGCAGTGTCCAAGGCCAGGTTGGACAGGCTTTGGAGCACCTGAGATAGTTGAAAGTGTCCCTGCCCCTGGCAGGGGTGACACTGGATGACATTTAAGGTCGCTTCCAGCCCAAACCATTCCATGATTCTATGAGGATGTGTTCCTGAAACTTCATTTTGTCTTTAAATTAACATTCAAGTGCTTAACAGCTAAAGAATTCATTTGGTAGTTGTACCTACAACAACCCTGAGCAATCCCAGGCTGTCCAGATTTGTGCTAAATCAGTGTAAAATCAGCTTAAGAGTCAGGATGCTCCAGGATTAGCTGAGATGTGAGTTTGATGTCAGTGAGAACGTGATCCAAAGGAGCAGTTGGAGCTGATACGAGGAGCTACAAGAAAGCTGTGGGTTCATTGATATATTTCACTGTAAAACCTCATCCAGCTCCTGACTGAACCCACACTGAGGGTGTGGACAGGGCTGATGGAGCTGAGCCTGCTGACCCCAAACAGGAGAAATCCCTGATTATTGCCACTTAAAAGGAAGCACAATTAAAATACTGGAAGAGACATTCTAGATCTGTGTCATTTTTTGTCGAGGAAAGGAGGTTGAGTAAATCTTCTGTCATTAGCATTTGATCCTATAAATATTTAAATGTCAGCCCTCCTGGGAGGAGAGGAGCGCTGCTTTCTGAAATGGGGTTATGCTAGAAAGATGATATTTAAATTTTTGCTAATGCTCTACTCTAATTTGATCTTTTTCTGCCTCGCTGATTAAATTGCCTTTCTGTAAGAAAAATAGAAATTCAGCCCACATCTCCCAAAGGTTTTTCTAACAGCATTTAAAGATAATACAAAAATAATCCAAACTAAATACCAGCAATTGAAGGCTGTGGAGTTTTTCAGTGGTGTCACACTGGTTTTCAGCTACAGATTTTTCTTTGAGTGTGTGGAAAATTTAGGTTTTTTTGTAATCTCAGCTCCTCATTCCGATGCTGAGTGGTTTTAATGAGCACAGAAGCTTTCCCTGATTATCTGTTCAGATGGGGAGAACCAACACTGTGTGGGGAACACCTGTTTTAGAAAAGAGTTGTTACTTTCCAAACAATTTTAACAGTTTTAAGGCTTCATTTTATAAAAGAAATTCATATATAAAGCCATGTATCTTGGCTGAAATATTTGAAAATTTTCAAATTTCAAATTTCATTCTGAAAGAAGAATTCTGTAATTTTTCATTCTGAAAGAAAAATCTTACAAGGCCCGGATGAAACCACATCCTTGAGGTTAAATTAATTACTGTAGCTAAATATATTCAGGACCTTTGAACCACTGGACTCAAAAGTCCAGAATGTGTTAATTGAAGACTTTTTCTACTTTTTTTCTTGCTTTAAAAGTTCAGAGGATCAAATAAAAAGTTTACTGAAATCCATTTCTGGGAATGTGGATCGGTATTTTGTTTGTTTAACTTCAGCTCTTCAGCAATTATTTGGCTTTTCAATATTTTTTTGCCATCTAGAAATGCCGGGGATAGAGTTGTGCTGAAATAGCATCACAATGAAATAAAAGTTGCCTTTGACAACTCTCTCTTCACATGGTCCAAAGGCCTTTTCCTCCTTTCCTTTTGACCATATTTGTCCTGGAAGAACACAATCCCTTTTTGTTTTGCTGACTTAGGGCTTTTCTTGGATGTCGTGTCTGACCTTGTTTACTCAGAGAGAGGAAGAAATCCTCAGTAATTCCCTTTTGCTCCTTTCTGATGGACAATGACTCCTGTGTGTCAGGAATTCCAGCTGAGGAGGACTGGCTGCATTACTGACCTTCATACCCTGCTGTAATTTTGTGAATTGCTGCCTTTACAGTGCTGAGGCAACAGGGCTTCCCTTATTCCATTGTTTGAACTGGGGAATGGAGGACTTAAAGGCTTTTATGCCCTCTGCAGAAAAGTTTCTGAGCAATTCCATTTTCTCAGGCACTTGGGATATAATACAAGAAGCAAAAGTGAGTCTGAGCTGGTTTTAAAAGAAGACATTGATATTTGAAGTGAAGTGGGGAATGAACTTGTGGTTGTGGAGGTCAAAATTGGGTATGGGAGAGGACAGGAGTTTATTTACAGTCAATGTTAAAGATATCAGGAATATATATGTACCATAAAATAAAAAAAAAGGAGTCAAAGGGATAAATATATAAATGGAACTGGTAAAAGAAAGAATCCAGATTTGGAGTGCTGGTTGTTGAGCCATCTTAAATGGCAGAACCCAAGAGCTGGAGAAAAACTGCTGCAGACACTGAGAAATAAAAGAAAAAATGTAAAAAAAAAAAAAGGAAAAATGTAAAAAGTAAGGCTTAAACCAAGCTTGAAAAGATGGAGGACAAAAACCCCAAAATATGAGAATAGGAAGTCTGACAACTACACAATGAAGTCTAAAAAATGTGACATGAAGACATGAACCTAATTTACCAAATTCTTGCTACCATAGGTACCATGAATATTTATTACTAAGGAGGCAATCCCAAGCGCTTGGGAGTTGTAGAGGAAGAGTCCCAAAGACCATCAATAAAACACTTTTTGGAAATGTTTATTCCCATTCAAACTGGGAAAATCTTAGTTCTGATTTGTGATGTGCTGATGCAGCTGCTGATCTGCACGGGCACTGATAACAGAGCTTTAAAGAGCAAATTTAATCTGAATTAGTCTGAATTCCAAGGCACCATCCCAGTGCTGCTTCTGCCACCAGCTGTCCCACCATTTCATGAAGGTGCTGGTTTCCATGCTCCTAATTTATGGGCTGGGATACAGAAGCAAAGGGTGAAGCATTTCCAAAATGTTTGCTGATTGTTCCATGTTGAGTTTCGATCCCTACTTCAAGGTGAGTTCTCCATTTTGATTGTTTCTCCTGTGAATGCTGAGCCAAGATAAGAGCCTGAAATGACTTCAGGCAGTGGGAGCTGAAGGGCTCCATTCAGAACTCCCACTTGCTGTGCCCCACTCCAGAGGAGCTCCGTGGTGCTTTTATACCCTTAAAATTAAAATGCTCCTTGAGAAACCCCCATCTGTCTCCAGCACTGCCTCCCTGGGGGCTCTGCCTGACAGCAGTGTCATATTTAGCAAGAAGCCCAGTGTTTATTTCTGATGGGATTCAGCTCCTTTCACTCCTTCACTTGTTTTCTTGACTGCTTTTCAAGCACTCCACTTAATTAGGAGGATTAATACTTCTCAGTGGCAGAGCCTTCCTTCCCCGTGAATGGAGTGCAATTAAAAACACCCTGTCAGGAGAAAGGGTGGTCTTTCCTGCTCAGCCTGTGAGATGAGGTGTTTGAAACACGAGGTATTGTGTGACAAGTAACTTGGTCCCTTTGTTCCCATCACGAACTCTGGATAATTATTCCCCTTTCCACCCCTGCCTTTGTGTGCCTTGTCTGCTCAGACTTTGAGTTGCTGGGAATGGAGTCACTTCCAACCTGTTTAAAAGTTCTTGAGAGGGATCTGTCACTTCAGCTTGCTGCTGCTTCTGCAGGAAACACTGAAAGCCACCAGCTCCACGTTTTCTGCCCTTTTTATTTTTCCTTTTGTTCCTCTTCCCTTCTCCTCCATGTTTAAGGGAACACGTCGTTCCTCCCACAGGCACCTGTAGTGCCTGGCAGAAATCAAACACTTTGAGCGTGCCATAAGCCACTTCTCCCTTAGCTTCCCTTCACTCATCAGTTTGTCACTTCTTCTTTTTTTAAAATGTTTTCATTCCAGGACAACTGCCTTTCCCACCATGATTGATATCCTCTCATTTCAGGACAGCTTTTCCCTTTATGATATTTTTTGCAAACTTTAGTTACAGCAGGGATTTTTGAGGTGAAACTGACTTTTTTCTGGGATTTTTGTTGTTGTTTTTGGGGTTTTTTTTCTTCCATTTACAACTTTATTTGGGATGTTTACTGCAAAGGTCCAGTCTGGGCTTCTGAAAGAGGTTTATTTTTTTGGGCTGGGTTTTTGTTGTGTCAGTACCTTTACCAAAATACTCATGATCAGGTTAGGAATATATAATTCCACATCACAAGAGCAGGCAGAAGTCCTTAGTGTCTTACACTCCAAGTTTTTCCTGATTGTTCATCTTTCTGGTGGCAAAAGACATTAAATTGAGTAAGACAGACTTGAAATACCAAAAAATCTGTGAAGCTACTGTACAGCAAAAGTTTTCCAGTGCTGCAATTATTTCACATGATGTCCACACTCAGGGACTACACTGGAATTCCTTGTGGTTGAAGCAAAGAGAGTCTCCAGCAGGATGTGAAATTCCATGGAAAAGCTGTGGAGGTCCTTTTTCCATTATGGTGACGTGAGGGGAATGGATTATCCAGGATCTCTAATTACCTTTCCTTCAGCTTCAGAAAGAGCTGTAACCCTGCCTTGTGGCAAAAAGCTTTCTCCCTTTCCCTCCTCAATGGGTCATTGTGCTGCTCCCCTCCTGCCGCTCCTCATTCCAGGGAAGTGCTGCCAGAAGGTGACAAGTGACACCTCCTGCCAGGGTGCCAAGGCTCTCTCCCTTGGGAAAGGTAATGTTTGGGAGCAAACAGGGGCCAGGCTCTGTCAGTCACTGCAAGATGAGCTAATCCCTCCCCGTGCCACCCTGTCAAGCTGTGGCTGTGCCACCACACCCCCTGCTCCCCTCCTGCCACCCAGAGTCAGGGGACAAGAGCCCAGGGGTTGCTGTGGCACCTGTCCTGCCCTGTCAGGTTTGCTCTGGTTCTTACAACGCTCTGGGCCATTTCTGGAGCCACCTCTGCTCCTCCCTGTGCTCCCACAAGATAATGAGATCAGCCCCAGGACAAGTGGGGCAAGGGAATTTCCTTGTTAAACCTTCAGCTGCTGGGAGGGAGCTGAAATCCCTCCCTCAATGTCCTCCTCCTCATGTCCTTCTGCCCTGGTTTCCAGAGATCTGAAGCCACAGCTGCGTGGAGATTTTTAAAATCAAAACACACTCCCAAACTTGACTTGTCCTGGGTGATTATTTAGGGTTTTTTCCCCATTTTTGCAGAGCAAAGTTCCTGCCTTCTGCTCTCAAATCTATTGCCCAGCCAATGCTGTAGGGTGTATATTCATTTATTGTGACACAGGACAACAGGCTTGGGTGTTCTCAGCTTTATTTTACGTGGCTTCACATGAAATCAAGTAAAGATATAAATGCTGCAGTTAAAATTAAGAATTATCTTAAATCCACAATGAGGTGGCTGGGAGAAATTCCCTTGACTTAATATGATCTTCTTTTTACCTTTTGAATAAAGAAATAAAACAATAAACTGGTTTTTCAATGTGCCTCTGTAACAAATTTATTCTTGGAATGGAATGGGCAGGCAACAATGAGCAGCTGTTTATAAAAGCTCCTGATAAAGGCAAAAAGGAGCTTCAGAGAGATCTCCTCCTGCAGAACAAGTGCTGCTGTGAGGTTTATTATCCATCAAAAACTGGGATTGTTTGCCTTATGTGGTTTGAGGGGTTGAGGGGGTGTTTTGTAGGGGGTTTTTTTATTATTTTTTGTGCATCCATTGCTGCTGCACCTCTCAGAGTGAATTCTGCCCTAGGCAGGAACAGGACCGTGCTCCAGGGTGCTGTGCATGGCAGGTGTGGCATTACTCTGATATCAGATTGTGTCACTAATGGCACTGCTCAGATGTTTTTTCCACCTAAGCTTTTTTTCCCTTACATGATTCACAAGCCTTGATAAGATTCTCTAGGAAGAACCGCGTGTTTTTAAATAGAACTTCAAATTTAAAATTTTCATTACGAAGTTTGAAGTTTTCTAATTGAAATTTCAGCTTTTCTCAGGAAAACAGAAACCTTATTTTGGGAAAAACTGTGAACATTTGGCACCCTGAGCTTGGAGTAATTTCTCAAAATGTTCCTGCTAAATAGCCAAAGCACAATAGCTCATTCTTATTTCTTGCTTTATTAATGAGGAATAAGTGTGGAATAATAACTTATTTTATGTGCCCACAAATTATACACCCAAACCTCTCAAAGTATCTCCAAATTTCTGGATAATTTAATGATTTGCTGCTAAGATTCCTCTCAGAGGAAAGCCTATGATAAAATCACTTTCCAGTTCCACACGCTGCCAATCTGCTGAATTTGTCTTTGCTGGTACTGAACAACTTTTTGGTGGCAGAGATTTCCCAAAGTAGGTCAGGAAAACAAAGCAGGGATGTGGGTCTGGAGGGAGGGAATCACAAGAGGAGCAGTATGGATTTAGCCCTGGTGCATTGATTAGGGCAGTTAATTGCAGATCACTTCACAGACCCAGTTTAAAGTGCAGGCTGATGAAGAATTGCATTGCCACTGATGGTAAAAAAATAACAACAAAAAAACCACCTAAAATAAAACTGTGTCCTGGACATTAAAACCAGTTTATTGAGGAGAATGGTCTCACACTGAATTTCCCAAAGCTGAGCTGCTCTCAAGGATTTCCTTGATGAAAATAAAATGTTCTATGAATAAATTTTGGTGGAACAAAATCAGGCATGAGGGCTGTGGGGTTTCTGATGGGATGGTGCCGTGCTAGAGCAGAGACATCACAGAATGTTTCCTGCTGGGAGAATTTCAGAAATCTGTTTTAGCTCTCAGTAGGGAAAAATGGCCCAGGAGGAAATGGAGTCCATGTGGATTTCCTACTGAGATTTATTTTTACAGAATGGGAGAATTGGCACTGGCAATGCTCTTTCTGTATTTCACAGCAAACTTGGAATTAAAAAGCATTTTCAGGCCAGAGCTTGCAGGTTTTTTGGGGTTTTTTTTTTTGGTTGGTTTTTTTTTGTTTGGTTTGGTTTGGTTTTTTGGTTTTTTTTTTTTTTTGTTGTTGTTGTTTTTTGGTTTTTTGGGTTTTTTGTTTGTTTTTTTTTTTTGTTGTTGTTGTTGTTGTTGGGGGTTTTTTTGTGAAGTATGGGACAAAATATAGAAAGTATTTATCCCCTGGTAGAGCTGTCCTTGTGTCAGTTGTAGCTCTCAGAGGCGAGAGTTCCAGAGAATCCCACAATGAACTAGAATGGAAAAGACCTCTGAGATCATCACATGTCTTGGTTTGGAAAGACAGGTGTCTTCCAGGGAAAGCCCTGGAAGGTCCCCTTGGAATGGAGAATGTAAACCCTCTTTCTCAAAATTGTTATAATTTTGAAATTAAGGGGCTTTCAGGTAAAGATAAGGGAACAGGAATAACAGTTTTTTACTAGGAATATTAAAAGTAAAAATGTAGTAGTACAGAAAAGAAGAAAAAACAAACAAAAAAAAAAATAAAACAAAACCTGACAGAGTCAGAGCACAGCCTGGCACCCTGTTGGTCAGGGTGTTGGGAGCAGCCCAATCCAGCCCTCCTGCAGTGCCAGGTGTGGTTCTGTTGGAGCAGAGATGATCCTGTAGGAGGGTCCAGTGGTGCTGGGATGTGTCTGGTTTTCCTCTGGGAATGCCGTGCACACAGGCTGTGCTGCTGCTCTGATCCCAGCTTGGATCCAGGCAGGAATGCTGGGCTCCTCCCCTGGCTGCAGCCTCTCCCCATGGGCTGATGGAATTGTCTCAGGCCTGCAGTGAGCCT
>VZUI01023897.1:0-12885 GCA_013401135.1 Cettia cetti | reverse complement strand
TAGGATAGGATAGGATAGGATAGGATAGGATAGGATAGGATAGGATAGGATAGGATAGGATAGGATAGGATAGGATAAGATAGGATAGGATAGGATAGGATAGATGCCAGTGGTCAGATTGCTACCCTTTGGTGAGATGACTAATAGCTTGTCTCTTAGAAAGTCTTGCCAAATACAACAACTGGTACAAATAAACATCAGTATCTTTAAAACTAAATAGTTTTCATGGTAATATCAAACAGTAAGTAAGGGTGGTAATATGTTTGTTCCGACAATTTTAGCAGAATTAAGGCTTTTTCTGTGATTTGCGTAGAAAACCATGGGAGTATAAATGGTAATACTGTATTTTATATGCTCCCCTCATATCCTTTTATAAGAAACATTGTTCTTAACTGTTGCAATGGTGAATGGTTTAAGATATTTAAGTTCAGAACAATCAGTATAATGATCAATTTATGTGTTTGTTTCTTAATCAGCTAGGATTTATACATACATGTTGGAGAAGTCTCGTGTTGTTATCCAGCCTCTCAACCAGAGTAATTTTCATGTTTTTTACTTGATGATGGATGGATTGTCTGCTGAAGAAAAATACACCCTGTACCTCAGTAATTTATCTGCACACAGGTAGGAACACAATAGTATTTATATTTAGTATTAATAGTTTTCTTAAATTAATGCTTCTCTGCTGTTGATGTCCTTCTTCCAACAGTTAAAATTTTTCTGACTTCAGTGAGATCTGACATTATTTATTATGGAGTACCTGCTCATGAGGATTTATTTCTGAAGTACATATATAATCTCTTAACAAGATCAGAGTTTTATAACCATTAATATTGTTGCCTTAAAGGAGAAAAAGGAATTTATTAGATATTCTTCTGTCTTCTGTGGACTAGAGTAGGTCTATTGTTTTTGGTTTTTTCCCTGGTGAAAACTTTGTTTCTTAAGGTAAAAACTGGTTTTTTTTTTTTAATTTTCTTATGGAAAATGTTGATATTGATGAAATGTCACTAAATGCAACTGGCATATCCATTTTTGTTTTGATACTTAGTTTATATCAAATTAGTAAGAAAAACAGAAACAAAATTTCACTGCTTTGAACCCAAGGATAGGATTCAACAGCCAGCACCTAAAATTTTGTCTTTCTGTATGACTCCACATGAGCTGATTGTCTTGGCTCACATTTACAATCAAAGGAGATTGAGTCCCTATTTAACAGTATATATAGACTTACCTATTGCTATGTGCTTTTGATGAACTGAACCACATTTATGTCTTCATAAACACAAGAAGGGTTTGGGTGTTTTTCAGGAAATTTTGTGAAAATCTCAGAATTTATTAATTCAGATTATTTTAGAATAAAAAAATATCCCCCATTAAGTTAACTTGACTTTACTCTTCAATCTTTCCTAAATTTCTCCTTTAAAATTAATATAGTGAGTGACTGTAAAAAGACCAATAGTAATTAAAATTATGTAAGAAGAATGTTTTCAGGTTTTTACATCTTAGCCTTTTTCCCCATGGATTTTTTTTTTTCTCAATTTTTTCATTTTCCACTCTGGCTAGTTACTTGAGTAAAGTAGCAGTTCTAGATTTAGGACCTGTAAATAGAAAGACATCACATTCATTTTACAGAGAAAAGCTGTGTTGATTATTATTTTTTCCTTAGATGGAAGTCTTCTTACTACCATTGTTTGGTAAAAGTTTGATGCTCTTACCATTTTTGTATTATACAAAAAAGCATACAGCACTAGCTCTGAAGAAACCTCAGGCTAAATTCCTTTGCTAAAAATGATTCACTTCAAAACAGGGAGAAGAAGAGTTAAATTCTATATTTTGAATCATTTGAGGACTTTGAAGACCAAATGTATTCTAAGTTCCTGATGATTACTTTATTCCTCTTCTAGCATAAGCTGTTTGGAAGCACTCAGTTTGTTCAGAAAGTGAAACAGTTTGAAGTCCCCTTGCAAGAAGCTCAGACAGGAAAAAACTTAGCGTAAAGCTGAATAATTAGATTCACATGAAATAAACTTTATCTGATAAGATATGATAATCATCCAAAAAGAACAAAATAGTATTTCTAAACAGATGTCTGAACATTGCAGTACCAAAGCTTTAGAAGTAATTTATATCTGAATATTTGCATAAACCTCTTTTATCAATAAAGCTTTGCTTTGCCTATGTAGAGTAGATTGTATCTTGCATTATTGAGAGTGTTGGGGCCAAATTTTTCTTACCTTAAACTCCTGAGTTCAGTACTTCAGTGAGCTAGATCTTTCTCAGCTGATAAAATTAAATTAGGGATGAATTTCTACTTCATCAAGCTCACTCATGAATCAGGAAGGCAGGATCTGGCCTCTTTTATAAGCTCATTATTTCTGGCTTAGTCAAATTTTGATGAGATCACATCATTCTGGTAACATCCTCAAGTGATTTTTTCATGTTTGCTTTAAACAAGTATAATCTTGATTCAAATAGTAAAATAAACTAGATAACAAGTCTTTTGAAACCTTTGGCAGGTGGTGTCTGCCCAGTTGTTTTTTTGATAATTTTTCTGTTCGCATTGTTTAATATTGCACTTTTATGTAGAAAATTCAATCTTAGTAAATAACGGCTATTAAGATCACAAAGTACCCCTATTTTAATATTGTTTTCTTAAGTCATTGCAATGTAAGAAATGAGATGTAGCATGGGTTTTTTATTATTTTAGATAAAATCACCGCAAAGATTTAAAGTAATTTTGTCAATATGATTCTTTAAAAGATGAGATGTAGATCATATATAATTCTGGACTGAGAGTCAATGTACATTGCTTAATGGAGAAATCCCTCCCTTTTGGAATCACTAAGAATTTTTGTAAGGCTGGGGTGTCTCTCCATCGTGTAGGGGAAGTTGTTTGGTTGTAAATCTCTGAGATGTCCTGAGAAGAGCTTGAGCTCAGAAACTAAAATACGTGTTCTTGGAAGCCTTATATTTGCTAAGGCATCATGTGGAGACAAATAGCTGGACACTTTCTATTGAGCCTACATACAACTAGGATCTTAAAGTAGCAAGAATTTAATCTACTTAGGGAAGGATCTGAATGAATACATCTCCCATCGTATCAGCATGTGGATCATGATGGATAAAGACAGAAGTAATTGTTGAAAGGTAAGATCATTTTTCAAGACTGAGCAAGGGAAGCATGTCAGAAATGAAGCGAGTATCTCAAAAGGGCAAGTCAAAGGTTTTTGATTGACAACTACTCCCCTGCGTTCATATATTAGGAAAATGATTTTTATCAGCAGATGGCTGATTGAAAAGTTCCAAAATTTCTATTAGTTTCCTGTGTTTCAAAGAACTCTAGGACTTCTTTATCTTGATGATGATAATTATGTGTAATAGAGACGTTAGCAATTTGAAGTTATATTCTCAATTTGCTCTTGATTTGCTCCAGAAGAAAACCTTTTTTTCTGGGTGTAGATTATAGTCCATGACTGTAAGTGGTACTTTTGTGGTCTCTGAAGTTTAGTCTCACAAAAAAACCCATGTACTAGCTCTTCTAGCACATTTATTTTAGCCTCATAGTTACAGTAGGTGCTGTATGTGATGAATCTTGCAACCAAGGTGAAACAGAGAGCAGCAAGAGAAGCAACAGTGGTGATAGATTGATTTGTAAATGATCTGAACTCTGAAGAAAGGATAGGAAACAAAAGGAAAGATCATGGCAATAGGAAAGAAAATATATTAGAAAAATCTTCCAGAAAATAAGTAGAAAGTCCTGCTTTTGTTGCTTGGGGCCAATTGATTCATATTAACATTTCCATTTTAAAGCTGTGGCACATAGAACAATGTAAAAACGTCTCTCTGAAATATGTGTATGGAAGATACTCAAACACGCTGTTATTAAAAATCATGTCCTTACATTTGTATGTTTATATTTAAAAATATAGCTTAAGGCCACTTAACTCTGGAAAATTATTTAGGAAAAGATGGTAGGTTTGAGAGCTGCTCAACTTGATGTCACCATTTTCAGTTTAAACAAGGTTCCTACTAATTCTTTATACTGTAAAAACAAATGAATAACTTCAAGCTGAGGAAAGTGTTATATACACATTCATGCAAGCTAAACTGTGCTCAGGGCATGCATTTTTTGTATTTGCCTTATTAAACTACTGTTCCCAGATATGTAAAACTTTCCTTTCTCCCATAGAACAATGGCGTGCACTTCACTGTGTGTTCTCTCTGCCTGTGATGTTTCTTACAGCCCTTAAAAAGCAGTGAAACCTTTCTGCACCAGCAGATGTAGATCAGTTCATGGAACTGATGTATCTTCTTTTACAGTTTTTCAGTGCAGGTGGCCTCTTCACTGTCAATAGGAAAATTAAACTTTATATATAAAGGAGTAATTTTAGTAAAGTAATTGGATTTTTTATTAAAGCTAAATTGATCTGAACATTGGTCACTGAGAAAATAATTTCCCATTCTAATTATAAGGTTTGTCTTCAAAATAAAAGGCTTAAAATAAGTGTGGTAAAGTGAAGGAAGTAGAAATGATCCCAGTAAAGAGAGCCTTATGTATGATTTTTTTGTGTTTCCAGTCATCATCTTTTCTAACAAGCACTAATGCAACATGTTAAAAATTATGATTGTTCTAGTAACATCCATATTGATCCCCACTCTTCCGTCCCCTTACATATAAGAGCTCAAGATGTGAATTTTCAAGACTGTGAGTAGCCAGTTAGCACAGATTTCCCCTTTTCAATACACTCAGGTGGCAGCCTCTCTATATTCTAAGTGTTGTAGATATGAACCATGAAGACATTGCACATTTCCATACTTTTTCTCATCCTTTTATTTCCTTGTATCTCTGGATACCTTTTTTTCCCATCCATTTGATTAGGTTCTCATTTAAAATGCATCAGAAAGAAATTATAATTTGAAACTGCCAGTTTCCATACCTGTACTGTTTGTCTACAAACCTTGCTGGGGTACTAACAGTAAATTCATAGAGAAAATTGCGTGGGTTTGATTTTTTGTTGCTTTGGTGTTGTTTGGTTTTATTTGGGGGTGTTTTGTTTATTTTTTGGGGGGGTTTTGTTTGTTTAGTTTCATTGGTGTTTTGTTTGTTTAGTTTTGTTAGTGGTTTTGTTTGATTTTGTTTGTGTGTGTGTTTTGGGTTTTGTTTATTTAAAATTTTCCGCAAATAATGAGATAAATGGGCATTTTAGGAATGTTCCAGTCCTCTGATGTTTCCATGCTGTTTCCTTGTATTCAAACCTTATAGATAATTTTTTTCTTGTGTATATTGACTTTATTTCAAACTTAAAGTATGGCCAAAAGCTCAGTTCACAGAGGTAATTACACAGGACCACTTTGATGACTTTGCTTCACAATTTTCTTGATGCTGAGATCTGTGTATGTTGACTAGAGGAAAATCCAAGTGTTACACTTAATTTACAAAATTAGGAGTATTTAAACGTTGTGACTGAAACAGCTAGATCTGTAAGGGTTACATCAGATTTTCCCATCCTGCTGGAATGAAAATTTCTGTATGAACTGCCAAGTTACATCACTTTATCAAACTGCTGTTAGACATTGTGTGGTGAAACTCAGCATAAGTTAGTTGTACCAAAATTCTGAGTCTCATCCAATAAAAGCCTAGCATTGAGACTCCCTGAACTTCACCACTGAAAATCAACTTAGTTTTGAAATCCTGCTGACAGAAAGCTCAAGCCTATCAGGAAATTGGAGTTTTTTGTATTTAATGTTAGGAGGAGGGTAAAGATCATACTCAGAGATTCCTCTGCTGTATTCCACTTTTGCATTATGGGCAGTGTCAGCACAGGAGGAGAGAGAAGCTGTGGCAGGAGGTGTTAGGATCACCATCCCTGAAGCTGAATGGCCATGAAGGTCAAGTCTTTCTTCTTCCAAAGAGACCTTCTTCCAAAGATCTCTTTAAAGCAAGAATTCAAGTTTTGGTTGAACAAGTAAAGTTGTATTTTGTTGTTGTTGTTTTGTACAGGTTTTCCTGTCCTGACTTGATTTCATGCAGCACATTCCTTTTCTCTGAAAATCTTGCATTTCACGTACATTAACATTTATGAAACAATGATACTAGTAGCTCAAGCTGTGTACAGTAGCATGCCTAGAGAGCAAAGAGTATAAAGACTTTTGGAACACAGTTGACAATCTTTCTAAATAATGTGGTAGTATGAAAATATGGTTTCAAACACCTGGGAGATTTCAAAACCAAGAGAGTTAGGTCAAAGTTATTTTTGCTGGAATTTGTTTCAGTACAACAAGTGACTATGGATAGGTGAAACTCTAAGTAAAAGAGAAAATAATTTGGGTTTGTTTGGGTTGTTTGTTTTTGTTTTGTTTTGTTTTTTTAACTGTGTGGCAGCAAATAATAAAAAAATTCTGCACTTCTGTCACTTTACATCTTCCTGATACGATTTATTTATATTTCAGCTGTCTAGTGAAGAGCTTTAACTATGAACTTTTGTGTCTTGACTATCTTCATGCAATGCTACCATGAAAATCTGATTTACAACCAGTAGTACTATTTTAAGGGCAAGATCTGTACATTCTGAATGCAATGAGGCAATTCAATTTACTTAGATTCCAGAGAGGTCTGACAGGTAAACTAAATCTGGCTAGTTATCAGGAAGGTAGTGGGGAGAGATATAAAGCAGATGTATTTGTCTGAGATTCTGGAGCAGATTTAAACTTGTTTTAGTGAGTTTAGTATCTATGTAATCTGGAATATTTTCAATGTCAAAAGAATGGTCTAAATTTTATTTGTTGTGTTTTGTGTTTTGCTTGTTTACTTTTGCTGCTTACCATGTATTCTTCTCCTGTTTACACCATATTTACTGATGCCTGAACTTTTAAAATTATTTCTTTTTTGAGATTGACCCACCTTTACTGCATGTAGGCCATGTGCATATTCCAACAAAATGTGCTTTCCCATTGTTCTCTTTAATGCTTTTCCCTGCCTGCTGATAGCTTCAGCCTCCAGTTCCTGTTTATTTCAACTGATAATAGTCTTTATCCCAATACTCCTACCTTCTTCAGTGTTCCTTTGTTTTCCTCATTCATGCAGGTTTTCTGAGCAAATAGTGCTCATGAGTTTATTCAACTTGGTTTATAGTTTATGTAAGCAGGAATTGAACCAAAATGAATGTTTATGTTTTTGTGGGATGTTTTCTTCCTTAGCCTCTTTTTCTTCTCTTATTCTTTCTTTGAAACTCAGGCTCCATTAATCTCTTGGACCATGATCTTCAAGTGTCAGTGTTGATCTTTGCACTTCAAAGAAGGAAGTGTTCAGAGACACCAGTAAATGACTGATGTGTGTGATTTGTTATGCTGGATAGCAATAATCATTATTAACTCAGTTTTATTGAGGATGGACATCAGAAAATATATTTTATGTTGTATTAAGATACAACTTCATGTTTCAAAGTGATATTGGTTGACAAGAACTCATTTTATGTAATTCTAATATATCGTATCACAATATGTATTTTCAGATATATCTGAGACTGAAAAATAGAATGGAGTGTAAGTTTGGGGATTTTTTTTTTTCATTCAATATTAATTCCTAGAAAAGGATATTCAAAAATACTGATTTATTTTACTCTGTGGTCTAATTCATCGCATTTTACTTATTTGTATGCTTCACTTCTGTTCAGCTAACTTTAGACTTAGTCCATATTTTAGGCTTAGACTGCCATATTTTAACGAAAACTAGATGGAATCTGAAGAAGCCTATTAGTATACAGTAACTAAGAATTTTTTCAGTGTTTTTTAGCAGGGGAAATTTGATGACTGGACCATGTAGACTAAATCTTCCTCCATAGGATTGTCAGTGTGCATGTTAATATTCAGGAAATACCTGACAATAATGGCAGTGTTGAAGTTAATATACAGTGTGTTTCTGAAAATGGACTAGATTTCCTCTATCTTAAACCCCTTTCTGTGAGACATTTGTGGACCTTTATGTCCTACAAGATACATTACTAGGAGATTGGCATTGCAATTACAGGATAATCAGGAGCAATAATCAGGAGCACATCTTAAGTTTTCGAAACAAAACTGGAATGTTAATTCATGTCATCTGCTTTATTTTGCAAATTAAGTTATTATTTTTTCTATTTGCAGATACCTACACCTCATACATAATGTATACCTCTATGTTACTAGTTTTATTTCACAGTATTTGTTTTGAGTATCTGGCTGTGCAGTTGTTTTGAGTCCTGAATTCAGGGTTAGTTACATACACACCTACACACTTGCATTCTAATTACATGTCAAGATATCCAAAGCATTTTTCTTCTTGAAAGCAGAAGCAACTTAGCTTTGGATTTTAATGATTAATTTATTTATTCCGGTTTCGACATTAGCAGCTTTTAATATTACTGATTTATTCCCAAAGGATACTTAAAAAAATTATACCTCCAGTGATGTTTAACAATCATTAGCTTACTTGAAATTTAAGAAGAATTTTTATTTAGCAAGGTAAAGGTAGTAAAATTTCTCTGAGACAGCTCAGGGTCTTTGCCTGAGGTCCCAAGTGTAATTGTTATTTGTCTGGCTTTCAGAATAAATGCTGTAGAAATTCTGCTTTGTTCAAGAGTGCAAATCTGAAACTCATATTCCTCTGGGTATTTTTTTTTTTTTTTCATTTGATGTTTGATGTTTCATTTGATCCCCTCTTCATTGTATTATTCTTCATGCATATTGATTGACTAGTGGCAGAGGATGTTCAGTCCTCCATTGGCAGACTCTTAGAGGCAGAAAAATCATTCATTTTGATTACCTCTCTTTTCAAACAACTTTTTTTTTCTCTCCATCATAACTCTAACAAGCTGAACCTGTAAAACTGTATTTAAATGAGCACATGATATTTTCTCAGGAATGGATTTTACATTTATAGTAGTACAGTAGAGCCAAAACACTCTTCTGTGTATTTGTGTTTTCCTAAATAATTTCAGATATCTGATAAGATTTGTTAAGTTACATTCTCTTGGTGTCAGTTTGGAATAGAAAAAATTGCATCAGGCTGTATAAAAGTGCTCTGGCTTTTGCCTTTTATTGCTTTAGTCAGTTTACTTTTGCATGTTTAGTTTTATTCCACAAACTTGTGGTTATGTCCTTTAACTGGCATTGATACTATTTGATATTTATTTGATTTAGGGAGGCTTTGTCTTTCTTGTCCTCTTTGGTGTAATCATGTTATAGAATCAGGTGCAGAAAATAAGAGAATACTCCATCTTTCATGTCTGTGAAGATGAAGAATAGGAGGCAAGAAAAAACTGAAATCTGTTTAATTCAAAAGAAAAAAAAACCTTGGTAATTGAGAGCACCGGCATCTTTAGAGTCTACTGAACACATCTTAATTTTAGCAGAAAACTATACATGCAATAAAGCATTGTTTAGAATAAATTGCTTTAAATGGGGAAAGCAAGTAGAAAAATAAATATAACATGTACCAGTTCCAATTCTCCAATTTGTTGTGAATTCTGTTGATGAGTGTCGTACACCTAAAAGTTTCTGGGCCAAGTTCAACCTTTTGTTAGAAAAAAGAAATCTTCACAAAGCTATGAAAATTATATATATATATATTCATGTTTAATTTGATCCTCTGTTGAAGAAATTAAGTCCTGATTGTTTAAGCAGCCCACCAGTGTTTCACATCAAACAGAAAATGGATGTAGATCCGAGGGGTGAAATTGCTGAAGAAACCATGTCTTGACAGTAGATGTGATTAGTCATATAAATGGTAGAAAAGTTAATTTGGCTTTTACCTTAAGTACAAAATAGGTCTCTGCACTTTACTAGGTTGCTAATCATCTCACATGTGGAGGGAGATTCAGTGGATTCAGCTCCTGAAACCACTTAGCTATTACATTACATAAATCTAGTGTGTTAACACAGTTCTGCAATTTATATTTCAAAAGTCACTCTTAGAATTGTTTTGATACAATTACTGTAGACGGATTTCCAGTCAGGATGGGGTGTTTCAGAAATTGTTATTGACATACAGAACCCCAGTCACTGAACCCAGCTCATCTCAGTGTTAAATCTAGTGGAGCTGATACCTCTCACTGTTGTTTGAACTTGCTGCCTTCTCTCAGCTCCCTGTGCTGCCATGGATTTTTCATTGCACTGGTAGCCAGCTCTCTCTAGGAAAGGCAAGGTCAACCCCAAGTGTAGCACTTTTCTTCCTCTAGTTGTTTCATTAATCATAACTCAAAATTACAACTACTCTGAGGTTAAACCTGGTTGTGTGAGATTAGTGCCATTTGCCATTTCCATTTACTGGATTCCCACAGTATTTTCTGGAGTTAGTTACTGAAACTGAGTTTTGTCTAAAGCCTACAAATTAATTGAAATTTTATGAATATGCTAGTTGAGTGTTAGTGACCAGAGAATGTCAGGACCTTAGTTTTATACAGCTCCTAAGAATGGCAACTCTATCAGTCTGGCTTCTGAATTTATTTTATACAATACAATGCGGGACAGAACGGTGTGTGAATGTCTTTCAATGAATCACCATCACCCAGATGATCTTTGGAGCTTTTTAATTCTGTGAATAGGTCTTGTTTGTATCCAGTTAGCTTATGGGACATCTCTTGGAATCATGGCACAAAGTGTGTATGCGTACATGTATATATAATGCACACATATATTAGCCTGTTGAACCAGGGAAAGCTGTATTTTTAACAGAACTGAGCAAACAGAACTCTGCATCAAACAAGAAGACATGCTGGGGAGAGCTGAATAGGTCCAGAGTGGTGTTTCAAGTTTCTGGACTTCGAACTCCATGATCTTAAAGAACTTTTCCAGCCTAAGGA
Source organism: Cettia cetti (assembly GCA_013401135.1). NCBI lineage: Eukaryota > Metazoa > Chordata > Aves > Passeriformes > Sylviidae > Cettia > Cettia cetti. The sequence goes on along the minus strand of VZUI01023897.1, from coordinate 2,047 downwards.
TTCTGTGATTCTCTGCTCTGTGGCCTGTCTCTGATAACAAGCCTTATGCTTGTCTGATTGTAAGTTTAAACATTTCTTGAACAGTAGTAATATGGGTGAGAAAAATTACCAGAACAGATGCAGTTTGCACAAAGAGAGATGCAAATCAAGAAAGCAATCTGAAATAAAAAACTTACTGTGAATTTTCTGCTGACAGAAATGGTAGAAAAAGGCACTGAAACAGTGTAAAAATACTATTTGACAAACAAACTGTATTTCTAATCATAATTGTAGAGGAGTGTAATGTATGGCTTCTAACAATTGCTGGCACCTTCTAATTTCTACTTTAACCTTTGTGGAATTTTAACCTAATCGAATCATTAAATGGATAGAAATCAGTTCACCAAGCTGGCATTACAGCTTAGTATTAAATCTACACTACAATCCCAGTGTTTATTTTGATGCTGGTACACTGACACCAGTTTTGTGATCTGTTTTCAACCAAGAAGAGGACTGTGAAGACTAAGAAAAGAGCTAACCACTGGTGAAAATAAGTCTGTGGCCTTTCATTGTAAACATTAATAATTGGAATAGGAAAATAAATTATTTCATGGAATGGTTTTGTTGAAAAACAATTGGAGAACTATCCTATGTCATTAGAATTTTCCAACATTGAATGAAAGACTTAAGTCTGTATGACTCTTCTTTGTTATAAATATTGCCACTCTGATCTAGTGGGTGGCATCCCTGCCCATATCAAGTGAGTTCAAACTAGATGATTTTTAAGGTCCTTGCCAGCCCAAGCTTTTCAACAATAATGATGATTCTATGTGGTTTTCTATTTAAATCATTGTTCACTTGAGTTCATTTTTTCATCACTTTTCTGTCCCAAATAGAGATGGATTAACACTGGTACTGATAGAGATTGTACATTTTTGTCCCAGTATTTCTGAGTATTTCTTAGTGTTTGTTTCTTTATAACTCATGTCTTTGGTTTTGGAGAAATCAGATTCACTATTAGAAATGCATCTCTACTTCCTTGTAGCTGCAGCCCTTCCCCCATTTTCATGATGCTCTCTGACATTCCTTTCCTAGTGTTTTTTCAGCTCCGTTATGTATATTTGCCATATTTCAGACCTAATCTCCTGTTTAAACAGGACTCCTAAATCAGGTAACAATTAAGAGGAATGGAGCAGCATCTATTAAATATGTCCTATGATGAAGTGAACTTCAGTGAGTATGCTATGGAATTAGGTTGGCCCCTAAGACAACTGGAACAAATGGGAACATCTCAAATTCTTTGGTTATGTAGTTTATTCTGGAGCCTGGTTTTTAAACATGCAATTGCAATCCTCTCCAATCTGTTCCCATTCCTGCTTCTCATTTATTTAGGAGGAAAAGGACTAGTAAAAAGCATAATTTATTCTATAATCATCTTTCTTCTCTGTTTATTTTTATTACCTTTTAAAATTGACTTTGTTTTCATTTTTGTTTAGAAAGTGATGTATTTGAATAAAACCTAGCTTTGCAGATCCCTGTGTGCAAATACAGTGTTGATTTTAGCACTAAGACCCAGTAGGGAGCCTCTTTGTCCTATTTTGACACACGAACCATGGAAGTACTGTCAATCTCAAATGTGCTTTAGGAAGGCCAGTTCATTTTATACATTTGTGCTGGTTTGAAAGCAAACCAGTGAGAGACTCCAAGTCAGAAGTACAATTTAATAAGAGGAAAAGAAAAGAAGTAAAATAAAATAAATTCAGTTGTACCAAATACCACTGACAGAGTCAGAATACCACCTGACACCCTGTTAGTTAGGGTGGTAGTAGCAGTCCAGATGAAATTGTCTTGTCAAAGCAGTGATCCTGTAGAGAAGGTCTGGTAGCTCTTGTCCTCTGGGAATCCAGTGGGGAAAAGGCCTCTGTGCTGTCCCAAACCCTGGATTATATCCATGTGGGAATGCTTGGCTCCTCCCCCTGGGAGGAGCACCTCACAATGGGCTGTTATCATTCTATGAGTCATGTGATGGGTCCTTGATGGCCCATTAAACAGAGACAGCTCCCGGGGG